>JAVYIG010009961.1:0-73210 GCA_035222895.1 Strongylocentrotus droebachiensis
CATGTTTATTTTAGAGTACAGTATGAACTATTGTTGTGATATTCAATGAACATGTGATTACATGCTTTTTCTACCGTCTATCACATTACATGTAAATTTAAAGCAGATTTCAAGACTCATAATGTAAACCGCGCTGTATTAGACCTCTGCGTTAAAGATGTATTGACCATTTATTTTCTCTGTTACTTCATTCCTTTTCTGAAATTATAAACATAAATTACAGGTACACGTTACAGGGTATGACGATTCACAAAGCAGACCACTTCACATGCATCTTCAAAGAGGCAGGTCGTTGGTATTGCTATGATGGGCTGACTGGTGACGTAATGGAGACAGCATCTCCATTGCCAGCAAGAGGGGAAACAATAGGGTATCTTGTGTACCTGCTGGACGATGTTACATCATGACGGCAATAATGAACGCGATGAATGAGTGAGGTATGATATGTTTTTGATGGGACATGTTCCCGAATTTAATAAGATATTCTTTACGAATGCATCCTATACGTACTGTTCCGTGACAAATTTCATCGTATTCGTTCTTTGTATCCTACCTCCGGGCCTCTCCTTGCGAATCTAAGTCAAGCGGTAAGTTGCGATGTAGCAGCAGGTTTGATTCGGCACCGTACATTGTAAAATATTGTTATCAATTATCATCTAGATAACAATCATTTTAGATTTAAGAAAATTATGTTTCTAAAAAATTACAAAAACGACCATTCTACGTCACTTGGAGATAGGTAATAATTCCGACTGCAATGTAACCGTGACATGAAATGATTATCATTTAACAGAGCAAAAACAATTTATGATCTTAAAATCGTTGATACTTGCATGATAGTCCGGAAGTCAAAAGCGTGAGCCAAAAAAAAATAAAACTAATCTTTCGACAGCAGTTTGTATAAGCCCAGTGCTCTAAAAAAAATAGATGTGTGGCTATACTTACCTGATAAAGGACTTTATTGGTATACAGGTCAGGTAAATCCATCGTTAAAGCCTTGTACTGGGATTGAAATATCACTCACACTTAATCTGTTTATGCACAATATTACGGGACAATAATTTAAGACTAAAGAAAACACTGATGAATTGCATTGTTCTGGGAGGATGGGGCATATTTGAAACATAGTTCGTGATAAAAGAAAGAATGGTTCGTTTATACTGGAGCTTGATATCAAAACAAAACTCTTTTTTCCTAATTAACACAGGAACCTTACTTCAATGGGCATCTTGGTTGTTTTCGTGACCAGCTTCAGCTATTTGACTATTCAATATTATAGAAGGTGTTTGTTGACAGAATCGCTCGGATTTTATTCGCTTTGCAAATGGTAGCCCAAACACGGTACCGTGTAGCCTTTTATCTTCCTCGCCTGCATTGTCATGTTCGTTCATTACATTCCCATCATCATCCTTATTATTTTCAATGATTATTTTGATATCCTACTTTCCCTCACCTCCCTCTTATACCCCCTTCACATACACGGATTATTCTTAAGAGTCCTTACGGATCGCACAAATTCACGGATCTTTCACGGATCCTTACGATTTGGCCACTTTTACGACCGGTTTAAGAGTTATTACGAGCTGTTTGCGGTTTATTACGGATTATTACGAGTTATTACGATGTATTTACGGCAACAGTCTACGATTTGTTACAAGTTGTCACGGATAACTACGAGCAACTAACGTGTTAGTTACGACCTGTTTACGTGTTGTTACGAGTATTTACGAATCCTTACGATTTTTAGCCAAAAAATAACAACTGAAAATAAAGTGTTCGAATTTGCAGTTTTTATACCTTTCCCCAAATCGAAAGCAGTTCGTAAGCATACGTTAAGTATACGTATCTATTCGTAAACTACTCGTAACTACACGTAAAATGCTCGTAATAACCCGTATCAATCCGTAAAGCCATCGCAAAATGACCCGAATAAAATCGTAAACGACACGTAAGCACACACAACTATTCTTAAACTGCTCGCAATAATCCGTAAATAATCCGTAAACAAATCGTAAACTAACCGTAACGAATCGTTACAAAAATCTGTTACGAGTCATTAACGGATTCTTGCGAGCAGTTTACGGATGGGTACGTGTTGTTGCGAGCGGTTTACGGATGGTTACGGATTGTTACGAGCTATTTACGAGCTATTTACGGACAAATCAATCCGTGGACACTCGTAGGAAGATTTTTGACATGTCAAAAAATTTGCCTCTCCTTTCACGGATCCTCAAGAGTGCCTACGAGTTGTTGCGAGTTGTGACGAGTTATTTACGGATACCAGCGAGTTATTTACGGATGCTTGCGATCGACTACGAGTTGGCGATCCGTAAGGACTCGTAAGCA
The DNA here is from genome assembly GCA_035222895.1 of Strongylocentrotus droebachiensis. Taxonomy (NCBI): domain Eukaryota; kingdom Metazoa; phylum Echinodermata; class Echinoidea; order Camarodonta; family Strongylocentrotidae; genus Strongylocentrotus; species Strongylocentrotus droebachiensis. The sequence goes on from JAVYIG010009961.1 coordinate 2,347, forward strand.
AAAATCCGTGTATGTGAAGGGGGTATTATCCCACTTTAGCGCCGAAGGCGTATCGTGCTCTGATTGTCTGACTGGACTTACTTAGGGCCAGAGGCGTCGATGGGGTGGGGGTGGCAACCCCTCATCAGTGAGAGAGTTTCAAGTCCCCCGAGTGACATGTCCAAGACTGGTATTACCTTAGCAATGTTCATTTTGCTTCGTACTATGCCATCTACTAAAGACATATCAAATACAAATGTCAACGGAGAGACTATTTCATGGATATTAGTTTTGAGGAGATAATTTGAAATAACATAACCAGAACCTTTGTTTACATTTAAGTTATTCACGATATCAATAATCTCTGTTTCATGTACAGGTACAACAAATAATGATTGAGGATTTGAATTTCTTAGGAACGAGTGGAAACAGTTATTTGTAGCAGGGATGTTACTGGCAAGGCCTGGCCCTAAATTCACACCGAAAAGTTGAATGCCTCTGCTTTGCCGAGAGGGTCTTTTATTTCGGTTCCGTTGTAGACGATCTTACTTAATTCGAATTGTTTCTTTTCACCTTTTCTGAGAACATTATTGATAATGTTCCAGGTTGAATTTATGTCTTTTTATGTGTGGTGAATTGGGTACAGTAATAATTCTGTTTTGCCCTATGTATTACAGATGTCAAGGTATTACAATTGGAAGTATTTTTTAGTTTAGATTCATGTGTTTTTGTTTATTTATATTTGTAAAATACTATTTTTCCGGTTAATCGATCTAAGTATAGACTTAGTGATTCAGGAGGATTCAGGTACTTTTTTTATAACTCGACTTGGAAGGTGATTTCAATGGAATATAGATATCACATAAAGTCATAATTATATAAACTAGCTTGTTACAACCATCATTAGCATCATTATTGTCAAGAATTACAGACCAGTCAGTGATTATCAGACTTGCTTTGAGTCTATAGCTAAATTATCTTCTGACATATCACGTGAACCCAATATGTTATTCTGAATATCAGGCTTGACTATGTTAGAAATATGGGGTACATGACTTTGTAAACACTGGGAAGTGATCTGATATGTAAGAAACTATAATGCCTCGTTCCTATAGGAAATATTGGAGAACACATTATCAACAAGTGTTGATGCATTATCAGAAGTTTAAGTTGGTTTTGTTATACTTTTGTTATACTTGGGAAAAGTGATTTTGAAGTCAAGATATCCAAGAAATCTCGACTGTATGGTTTTTCCATATGATTGAATAGGTTGAAATCATAATCGCCCATTATCATGTATGTTTTTCATTGAAGGACGGTTATGTTAATATGGATTGTAATGTATCAATAAACTCAGTATGATTTGAGTTTGGTGGGCTTTTAGATTTCGCCGACAGTTATGTTTTTCCCCTGTGGTACATTGATTTCAATAACAAATGCTTTCGATAGCGTCAAAAGGGAGTAAAATCTTCATCAACGAAGACCTAAGATGGGTCGCCAATCATTGATATACTAGCTTGTAAGTGTGAAGCGATCTCGTGGACATGGTCTCGTGACGGGCGAATATTTGCACAGACTGAAAATGGTGAGGAAAAGTGAATAATCCTGATCGGAGGCATGAGCGACATCGAACGCCTTGGATAGGAAGAATTGAAAATGCGATCACGTAAGAGACTTATGCTATAGAATAACGATGCCGATAAAGTATCAATGTATTATTTGTGAGAAACCAGTGAAAAGTAATCCAAATGCATTACTATGTCTCTGATGTTCACATTGGTGTCACCTTATAGTTGTACCCATCCATACTTCTGATTCCATATTACTTTCTAATAAGCGACCAGTTTCCCAATGAAAAGTGCCCCCATTAAAAAGGAGCCCTTCCCCTTCTCATAAATGCCCCTTTTCATCTCTGGTAAATGACTCTTTTCAGGTAAGAGAATTTACTCCTTTTCACTTCAGATAAGTGCCCCCTTCACCTCCGATAAATGCCCCTTTAAAATCTGATCGGTGCCCATTTTCTTTCAACAAATGCACATTTTCCTTTAAAGCTTATCTGTACTAGTTTATAAGAGGGATTGATTACCCTGCAAGGACCTGGACAGGTGGCTATCTCATCAACTCAGCTCTCAATTAACATAAGAAAGAGAGGATCATGAGGGACCAATGGTCACCAATTAGGCATTGTTTTATATATAGAGGGAGCGAGAGAGAGAGAGAAAGAAATTGAAGGAAGGGAAAGGGAAAGAGGAGAGAAAGGGAAAGAAAAAAGGGCGGAGGGGGAGCCAATGACAAATACCAAATAAAAAGCAACAAGCAAACAAATGAACAAATGAATAAATAAATCAGAAAATAAAACGAGATCGGTAAGATGACCTCAACTTATCACCTTATAAATCAATCATGATACCCCCCTCTTCTATCTTTCACTCTCTATCACCGTTTTCAATCTTATCCCCTCTTTCTAATTTACCTCTCTTCCTTCCTTCCTTTCTTTCCTTTTCTTTTTCATTTGTCCTTTATATTGTCCTATTGTCTTTTGTTTTCTTCTAATGTTTCTCCCTGTCTTTGTCTCTGTCTTCCTCTGATCTGTCTCTCTAGCTCTATCTCTCTCTCTCTTCCTCTCTCTCTCTCCAGTCCTTGTGGATCTCTTATGGGGAGAGGGGCTGTCTCGGCTTCTTGTTCAGGTACCCTTTTCCATTTTCGGAATTACGAATCCTATTCATTTTCAGAATTACGAACCTTATTTCATTTTCGGAATTATGAACCATTTTCCATTTTCGGAAATACGAACCCTATTTCATTTTCGGAATTACGAACCCTTTTTCACTTTCGGAATTATGAACCCGATTTAATTTTCGGAATTATGAACCCTTTTTCATTTTCGGAAATATGAACCTTCGGATAAATGAACCTTCGGAATAAAGAACCTTCGGAATAAAGAACCTTCGAAATATAGAAGGAGGCGCGATAGCTCATTCAGTAGGACAGTGGTCTCGTAATCCGGATTCGAAACCAAGGTGATGCGCTAGTGCCCTTTGGTAAGGCATTAATCCTCATTACCATGTCCCTCGGAGAGGACCTAAAGCCGTCGGCCGTCTGGTTGCTTACTTACAAGCATTAATGCTTTCTTAGCAGTCAGGTCGAACCTTCGAAATAATGCAACAAAATGTTCGGAATTACGAACCCTTTTTCATTTCGGGAATTATGAACCCCCAGGCATAGGAAATTTATGATTCGGAAATATGAACCTTCGGAAAAACGAACCTTCGGAAAAATGAACTTTAGGAAAAACGAGTGCCCCCCCCCCCCCCCCCATGTAAACACTAGGAAAGGATATGATATGTCGGAAACTATAATGCCTCGATCCATACAATTGGAAATATTAGAGAACACATTATCAATATTAAAGTGTCGATGCATTATCAGAAATTTGTGTTGGTTTAGTTAATACATGTACTTGGGAAAGTGGTTTTGAAGTCATGATATCCAAGAAATCTCGACATATAGTTTGTCATTATAAATAAATAGGTTAAGATTAAAATCGCCCATCATCATATAATGTTTATCATTAAAGGGCGGTGATGTTAACATAGATTGTAATGCATCAATACAATCAGCATAATTTGAGTTTGGTGGCTTTTATATTTCGCTGACAATTATGTTTTTCCCCTGTGGTACATTGATTTCCGACATATCAGATCCTTTCCTAGTGTAAAATTCATTCTTTTTGCTGATTACACAAATATCCTTGAAAAAATCTATGATTTATGTCAATTTCTTAATGCGGAGTTATGCCATGTTTCACAGTGGTTTAATTGTTATAAGTTATCTCTTAACACTTCCAATATATGCATGTGTATGGAATAATTATTTCTTAAAGAGAGACATGTATCTTTTTAAATAAGATATGTCACTTATCCCCTTTTGACTGGGATAAAAGTCATATCAAAATGTTTCTTGTATTCATATCTATCAGACACTAGATGATGGTCCCGGTCAATAGGGGATGGGTACCTTAAAAAAGGCACATAATAATTATATATCCGATATTATGCATGTGTATGGAATAATTATATTTGAAAGAGAGACATGTATCTTTTTTGCTAAGATATGTGACTTATCCCCTTTTGACCGGGATAAAAGTCATATAAATATGTTTGCTGTATTCATATCTATCAGACAACAGATGATGGTCCCGGTCAATAGGGGATGGGTACCTACAAAATGTCCCCGTTATCCGATATATGCATGTGTATGGAATAATTATATTTTAAAGAGAGACCGGTATCTTTATTGATAATATGTGACTTATCCCCTTTTGACCGGGATAAAAGTCATATCAAAATGATTGTTGTATTCATATCTATCAGACAACAGATGATGGTCCTGGTCAATAGGGGATGGGTACCTAAAAAAAGGCCCCGTTATCCGATATATGCATGTGTATGGAATAATTATTTCTTAAAGAGAGACATGTATTTTTGATGCTAAGATATGTGACTTATCCCCTTTTGACCGGGATAAAAGTCATATAAATATGTTTGCTGTATTCATATCTATCAGACAACAGATGATGGTCCCGGTCAATAGGGGATGGGTACCTACAAAATGTCCCCGTTATCCGATATATGCATGTGTATGGAATAATTATATTTTAAAGAGAGACCGGTATCTTTATTGATAATATGTGACTTATCCCCTTTTGACCGGGATAAAAGTCATATCAAAATGATTGTTGTATTCATATCTATCAGACAACAGATGATGGTCCTGGTCAATAGGGGATGGGTACCTAAAAAAAGGCCCCGTTATCCGATATATGCATGTGTATGGAATAATTATTTCTTAAAGAGAGACATGTATTTTTGATGCTAAGATATGTGACTTATCCCCTTTTGACCGGGATAAAAGTCATATAAATATGTTTGCTGTATTCATATCTATCAGACAACAGATGATGGTCCCGGTCAATAGGGGATGGGTACCTGAAATAGGTCCATATATCCGATATATGCATGTGTATGGAATAATTATATTTTAAAGAGAGACATGTATCTTTTTTGATAAGATGTGACTTATCTCCTTTTAAACGGGATAAAAGTCATATCAAATTGTTTTTATATTCATATCTATCAGACAACAGATGATGGTCCTGGTCAATAGGGGATGGGTACCTAAAAAAAGGCCACGTTATCCGATATATGCATGTGTATGGAATAATTATTTCTTAAAGAGAGACATGTATTTTTGATGCTAAGATATGTGACTTATCCCCTTTTGACCGGGATAAAAGTCATTTAAATATGTTTGCTGTATTCATATCTATCAGACAACAGATGATGGTCCCGGTCAATAGGGGATGGGTACCTAAAAAAAATGCCCATATATCCGATATGTGCATGTGTATGGAATAATTATTTCTTAAAGACAGACCGGTATCTTTATTGATGATATGTGACTTATCCCCTTTTGACCGGGATAAAAGTCATATCAAAATGATTGTTGTATTCATATCTATCAGACAACAGATGATGGTCCTGGTCAATAGGGGATGGGTACCTAAAAAAGGCCCCGTTATCCGATATATGCATGTGTATGGAATAATTATATTTTAAAGAGAGACATGTATCTTTTTTGCTAAGATATGTAACTTATCCCCTTTTGACCGGGATAAAAGTCATATCAAAATGTTTCTTGTTTTCATTTATATCAGACAACAGATGATGGTCCCGGTCAATAGGGGATGGGTACCTACAAAATGTCCCCGTTATCCGATATATGCATGTGTATGGAATAATTATATTTTAAAGAGAGACATGTATCTTTTTTGATAAGATGTGACTTATCTCCTTTTAAACGGGATAAAAGTCATATCAAATTGTTTTTATATTCATATCTATCAGACAACAGATGATGGTCCTGGTCAATAGGGGATGGGTACCTAAAAAAAGGCCCCGTTATCCGATATATGCATGTGTATGGAATAATTATTTCTTAAAGAGAGACATGTATTTTTGATGCTAAGATATGTGACTTATCCCCTTTTGACCGGGATAAAAGTCATATAAATATGTTTGCTGTATTCATATCTATCAGACAAGAGATGATGGTCCCGGTCAATAGGGGATGGGTACCTAAAAAAAGGCCCCGTTATCCGATATATGCATGTGTATGGAATAATTATTTCTTAAAGAGAGACATGTATTTTTGATGCTAAGATATGTGACTTATCCCCTTTTGACCGGGATAAAAGTCATATAAATATGTTTGCTGTATTCATATCTATCAGACAAGAGATGATGGTCCCGGTCAATAGGGGATGGGTACCTAAAAAAAATGCCCATATATCCGATATATGCATGTGTATGGAATAATTATATTTTAAAGAGAGACATGTATCTTTTTTGATAAGATGTGACTTATCCCCTTTTGACCGGGATAAAAGTCATATCAAAATGTTTGTTGTATTCATATCTATCAGACAACAGATGATGGTCCTGGTCAATAGGGGATGGGTACCTAAAAAAGGGCCCCGTTATCCGATATATGCATGTGTATTGAATAATTATTTCTTAAAGAGAGACATGTATTTTTGATGCTAAGATATGTGACTTATCCCCTTTTGACCGGGATAAAAGTCATATAAATATGTTTGCTGTATTCATATCTATCAGACAACAGATGATGGTCCCGGTCAATAGGGGATGGGTACCTACAAAATGTCCCCGTTATCCGATATATGCATGTGTATGGAATAATTATATTTTAAAGAGAGACATGTATCTTTTTTGATAAGATGTGACTTATCTCCTTTTAAACGGGATAAAAGTCATATCAAATTGTTTTTATATTCATATCTATCAGACAACAGATGATGGTCCTGGTCAATAGGGGATGGGTACCTAAAAAAAGGGCCCGTTATCCGATATATGCATGTGTATGGAATAATTATTTCTTAAAGAGAGACATGTATTTTTGATGCTAAGATATGTGACTTATCCCCTTTTGACCGGGATAAAAGTCATATAAATATGTTTGCTGTATTCATATCTATCAGACAAGAGATGATGGTCCCGGTCAATAGGGGATGGGTACCTAAAAAAAATGCCCATATATCCGATATATGCATTTGTATGGAATAATTATATTTTAAAAGAGAGACATGTATCTTTTTAAATAAGATATTTGACTTATCCCCTTTTGACCGGGATAAAAGTCATATCAAAATGTTTGTTGCATTCATATCTATCAGACAACAGATGATGGTCCCGGTCAATAGGGGATGGGTATCTAAAAAAGGCCCATATATCCGATATATGCATATGTATGGAATTATGATGTGCTACAGATACCTGTATCTTAATTGGATAAGATGTGACTTATCCCCTTTTGACCGGGATAAAAGTCATATCAAAATGTTTGTTGCATTCATATCTATCAGACAACAGATGATGGTCCCGGTCAATAGGGGATGGGTACCTAAAATAGGCCGATATATCCGATATATGCATTTGTATGGAATAATTATATTTTAAAAGAGAGACATGTATCTTTTTAAATAAGATATGTGACTTATCCCCTTTTGACCGGGATAAAAGTCATATCAAAATGTTTGTTGTATTCATATCTATCAGACAACAGATGATGGTCCCGGTCAATAGGGGATGAGTTTCTAATAAAGGCCCATATATCCGATATATGCATGTGTATGGAATTATGATGTGCTACAGATACCTGTATCTTTAATTGGATAAGATATGTGACTTATCCCCTTTTGACCGGGATAAAAGTCATATCAAAATGTTTGTTGCATTCATATCTATCAGACAACAGATGATGGTCCCGGTCAATAGGGGATGGGTATCTAAAAAAGGCCCATATATCCGATATATGCATGTGTATGGAATTATGATGTGCTACAGATACCTGTATCTTTAATTGGATAAGATATGTGACTTATCCCCTTTTGACCGGGATAAAAGTCATATCAAAATGTTTGTTGCATTCATATCTATCAGACAACAGATGATGGTCCCGGTCAATAGGGGATGGGTATCTAAAAAAGGCCCATATATCCGATATATGCATTTGTATGGAATAATTATATTTTAAAAGAGAGACATGTATCTTTTTAAATAAGATTTGTGACTTATCCCCTTTTGACCGGGATAAAAGTCATATCAAAATGTTTGTTGCATTCATATCTATCAGACGACAGATGATGGTCCCGGTCAATAGGGGATGGGTACCTAAAATAGGCCCATATATCCGATATATGCATTTGTATGGAATAATTATATTTTAAAAGAGAGACATGTATCTTTTTTGATAAGATGCGACTGATCCCCTTTTGACCGGGATAAAAGTCATATAAATATGTTTGTTGTATTCATATCTATCAGACAACAGATGATGGTCCCGGTCAATAGGGGATGGGTATCTAAAAAAAGGCCCATATATCCGATATATGCATTTGTATGGAATAATTATATTTTAAAAGAGAGACATGTATCTTTTTAAATAAGATATGTGACTTATCCCCTTTTGACCGGGATAAAAGTCATATCAAAATGTTTGTTGTATTCATATCTATCAGACAACAGATGATGGTCCCGGTCAATAGGGGATGAGTTTCTAATAAAGGCCCATATATCCGATATATGCATGTGTATGGAATTATGATGTGCTACAGATACCTGTATCTTTAATTGGATAAGATATGTGACTTATCCCCTTTTGACCGGGATAAAAGTCATATCAAAATGTTTGTTGCATTCATATCTATCAGACAACAGATGATGGTCCCGGTCAATAGGGGATGGGTACCTTAAAAAAGGCACATAATAATTATATATCCGATATTATGCATGTGTATGGAATAATTATATTTGAAAGAGAGACATGTATCTTTTTTGCTAAGATATGTGACTTATCCCCTTTTGACCGGGATAAAAGTCATATAAATATGTTTGCTGTATTCATATCTATCAGACAACAGATGATGGTCCCGGTCAATAGGGGATGGGTACCTACAAAATGTCCCCGTTATCCGATATATGCATGTGTATGGAATAATTATATTTTAAAGAGAGACCGGTATCTTTATTGATAATATGTGACTTATCCCCTTTTGACCGGGATAAAAGTCATATCAAAATGATTGTTGTATTCATATCTATCAGACAACAGATGATGGTCCTGGTCAATAGGGGATGGGTACCTAAAAAAAGGCCCCGTTATCCGATATATGCATGTGTATGGAATAATTATTTCTTAAAGAGAGACATGTATTTTTGATGCTAAGATATGTGACTTATCCCCTTTTGACCGGGATAAAAGTCATATAAATATGTTTGCTGTATTCATATCTATCAGACAACAGATGATGGTCCCGGTCAATAGGGGATGGGTACCTACAAAATGTCCCCGTTATCCGATATATGCATGTGTATGGAATAATTATATTTTAAAGAGAGACATGTATCTTTTTTGATAAGATGTGACTTATCTCCTTTTAAACGGGATAAAAGTCATATCAAATTGTTTTTATATTCATATCTATCAGACAACAGATGATGGTCCTGGTCAATAGGGGATGGGTACCTAAAAAAAGGCCCCGTTATCCGATATATGCATGTGTATGGAATAATTATTTCTTAAAGAGAGACATGTATTTTTGATGCTAAGATATGTGACTTATCCCCTTTTGACCGGGATAAAAGTCATATAAATATGTTTGCTGTATTCATATCTATCAGACAAGAGATGATGGTCCCGGTCAATAGGGGATGGGTACCTAAAAAAAGGCCCCGTTATCCGATATATGCATGTGTATGGAATAATTATTTCTTAAAGAGAGACATGTATTTTTGATGCTAAGATATGTGACTTATCCCCTTTTGACCGGGATAAAAGTCATATAAATATGTTTGCTGTATTCATATCTATCAGACAAGAGATGATGGTCCCGGTCAATAGGGGATGGGTACCTAAAAAAAATGCCCATATATCCGATATATGCATGTGTATGGAATAATTATATTTTAAAGAGAGACATGTATCTTTTTTGATAAGATGTGACTTATCCCCTTTTGACCGGGATAAAAGTCATATCAAAATGTTTGTTGTATTCATATCTATCAGACAACAGATGATGGTCCTGGTCAATAGGGGATGGGTACCTAAAAAAGGGCCCCGTTATCCGATATATGCATGTGTATTGAATAATTATTTCTTAAAGAGAGACATGTATTTTTGATGCTAAGATATGTGACTTATCCCCTTTTGACCGGGATAAAAGTCATATAAATATGTTTGCTGTATTCATATCTATCAGACAACAGATGATGGTCCCGGTCAATAGGGGATGGGTACCTACAAAATGTCCCCGTTATCCGATATATGCATGTGTATGGAATAATTATATTTTAAAGAGAGACATGTATCTTTTTTGATAAGATGTGACTTATCTCCTTTTAAACGGGATAAAAGTCATATCAAATTGTTTTTATATTCATATCTATCAGACAACAGATGATGGTCCTGGTCAATAGGGGATGGGTACCTAAAAAAAGGGCCCGTTATCCGATATATGCATGTGTATGGAATAATTATTTCTTAAAGAGAGACATGTATTTTTGATGCTAAGATATGTGACTTATCCCCTTTTGACCGGGATAAAAGTCATATAAATATGTTTGCTGTATTCATATCTATCAGACAAGAGATGATGGTCCCGGTCAATAGGGGATGGGTACCTAAAAAAAATGCCCATATATCCGATATATGCATTTGTATGGAATAATTATATTTTAAAAGAGAGACATGTATCTTTTTAAATAAGATATTTGACTTATCCCCTTTTGACCGGGATAAAAGTCATATCAAAATGTTTGTTGCATTCATATCTATCAGACAACAGATGATGGTCCCGGTCAATAGGGGATGGGTATCTAAAAAAGGCCCATATATCCGATATATGCATATGTATGGAATTATGATGTGCTACAGATACCTGTATCTTAATTGGATAAGATGTGACTTATCCCCTTTTGACCGGGATAAAAGTCATATCAAAATGTTTGTTGCATTCATATCTATCAGACAACAGATGATGGTCCCGGTCAATAGGGGATGGGTACCTAAAATAGGCCGATATATCCGATATATGCATTTGTATGGAATAATTATATTTTAAAAGAGAGACATGTATCTTTTTAAATAAGATATGTGACTTATCCCCTTTTGACCGGGATAAAAGTCATATCAAAATGTTTGTTGTATTCATATCTATCAGACAACAGATGATGGTCCCGGTCAATAGGGGATGAGTTTCTAATAAAGGCCCATATATCCGATATATGCATGTGTATGGAATTATGATGTGCTACAGATACCTGTATCTTTAATTGGATAAGATATGTGACTTATCCCCTTTTGACCGGGATAAAAGTCATATCAAAATGTTTGTTGCATTCATATCTATCAGACAACAGATGATGGTCCCGGTCAATAGGGGATGGGTATCTAAAAAAGGCCCATATATCCGATATATGCATGTGTATGGAATTATGATGTGCTACAGATACCTGTATCTTTAATTGGATAAGATATGTGACTTATCCCCTTTTGACCGGGATAAAAGTCATATCAAAATGTTTGTTGCATTCATATCTATCAGACAACAGATGATGGTCCCGGTCAATAGGGGATGGGTATCTAAAAAAGGCCCATATATCCGATATATGCATTTGTATGGAATAATTATATTTTAAAAGAGAGACATGTATCTTTTTAAATAAGATTTGTGACTTATCCCCTTTTGACCGGGATAAAAGTCATATCAAAATGTTTGTTGCATTCATATCTATCAGACGACAGATGATGGTCCCGGTCAATAGGGGATGGGTACCTAAAATAGGCCCATATATCCGATATATGCATTTGTATGGAATAATTATATTTTAAAAGAGAGACATGTATCTTTTTTGATAAGATATGTAACTTATCCCCTTTTGACCGGGATAAAAGTCATATCAAAATGTTTGTTGTATTCATATCTATCAGACAACAGATGATGGTCCCGGTCAATAGGGGATGAGTTTCTAATAAAGGCCCATATATCCGATATATGCATGTGTATGGAATTATGATGTGCTACAGATACCTGTATCTTTAATTGGATAAGATATGTGACTTATCCCCTTTTGACCGGGATAAAAGTCATATCAAAATGTTTGTTGCATTCATATCTATCAGACAACAGATGATGGTCCCGGTCAATAGGGGATGGGTATCTAAAAAAGGCCCATATATCCGATATATGCATGTGTATGGAATTATGATGTGCTACAGATACCTGTATCTTTAATTGGATAAGATATGTGACTTATCCCCTTTTGACCGGGATAAAAGTCATATCAAAATGTTTGTTGCATTCATATCTATCAGACAACAGATGATGGTCCCGGTCAATAGGGGATGGGTATCTAAAAAAGGCCCATATATCCGATATATGCATTTGTATGGAATAATTATATTTTAAAAGAGAGACATGTATCTTTTTTGATAAGATGCGACTTATCCCCTTTTGACCGGGATAAAAGTCATATAAATATGTTTGTTGTATTCATATCTATCAGACAACAGATGATGGTCCCGGTCAATAGGGGATGGGTATCTAAAAAAAGGCCCATATATCCGATATATGCATTTGTATGGAATAATTATATTTTAAAAGAGAGACATGTATCTTTTTTGATAAGATGCAACTTATCCCCTTTTGACCGGGATAAAAGTCATATAAATATGTTTGTTGTATTCATATCTATCAGACAACAGATGATGGTCCCGGTCAATAGGGGATGGGTATCTAAAAAAGGCCCATATATCCGATATATGCATATGTATGGAATTATGATGTGCTACAGATACCTGTATCTTAATTGGATAAGATGTGACTTATCCCCTTTTGACCGGGATAAAAGTCATATCAAAATGTTTGTTGCATTCATATCTATCAGACAACAGATGATGGTCCCGGTCAATAGGGGATGGGTATCTAAAAAAGGCCCATATATCCGATATATGCATTTGTATGGAATAATTATATTTTAAAAGAGAGACATGTATCTTTTTAAATAAGATATTTGACTTATCCCCTTTTGACCGGGATAAAAGTCATATCAAAATGTTTGTTGCATTCATATCTATCAGACAACAGATGATGGTCCCGGTCAATAGGGGATGGGTATCTAAAAAAGGCCCATATATCCGATATATGCATATGTATGGAATTATGATGTGCTACAGATACCTGTATCTTAATTGGATAAGATGTGACTTATCCCCTTTTGACCGGGATAAAAGTCATATCAAAATGTTTGTTGCATTCATATCTATCAGACAACAGATGATGGTCCCGGTCAATAGGGGATGGGTATCTAAAAAAGGCCCATATATCCGATATATGCATTTGTATGGAATAATTATATTTTAAAAGAGAGACATGTATCTTTTTAAATAAGATTTGTGACTTATCCCCTTTTGACCGGGATAAAAGTCATATCAAAATGTTTGTTGCATTCATATCTATCAGACGACAGATGATGGTCCCGGTCAATAGGGGATGGGTACCTAAAATAGGCCCATATATCCGATATATGCATTTGTATGGAATAATTATATTTTAAAAGAGAGACATGTATCTTTTTTGATAAGATGCGACTTATCCCCTTTTGACCGGGATAAAAGTCATATAAATATGTTTGTTGTATTCATATCTATCAGACAACAGATGATGGTCCCGGTCAATAGGGGATGGGTATCTAAAAAAAGGCCCATATATCCGATATATGCATTTGTATGGAATAATTATATTTTAAAAGAGAGACATGTATCTTTTTAAATAAGATATGTGACTTATCCCCTTTTGACCGGGATAAAAGTCATATCAAAATGTTTGTTGTATTCATATCTATCAGACAACAGATGATGGTCCCGGTCAATAGGGGATGAGTTTCTAATAAAGGCCCATATATCCGATATATGCATGTGTATGGAATTATGATGTGCTACAGATACCTGTATCTTTAATTGGATAAGATATGTGACTTATCCCCTTTTGACCGGGATAAAAGTCATATCAAAATGTTTGTTGCATTCATATCTATCAGACAACAGATGATGGTCCCGGTCAATAGGGGATGGGTATCTAAAAAAGGCCCATATATCCGATATATGCATGTGTATGGAATTATGATGTGCTACAGATACCTGTATCTTTAATTGGATAAGATATGTGACTTATCCCCTTTTGACCGGGATAAAAGTCATATCAAAATGTTTGTTGCATTCATATCTATCAGACAACAGATGATGGTCCCGGTCAATAGGGGATGGGTATCTAAAAAAGGCCCATATATCCGATATATGCATTTGTATGGAATAATTATATTTTAAAAGAGAGACATGTATCTTTTTAAATAAGATATGTGACTTATCCCCTTTTGACCGGGATAAAAGTCATATCAAAATGTTTGTTGCATTCATATCTATCAGACGACAGATGATGGTCCCGGTCAATAGGGGATGGGTACCTAAAATAGGTCCATATATCCGATATATGCATTTGTATGGAATAATTATATTTTAAAAGAGAGACATGTATCTTTTTTGATAAGATGCGACTTATCCCCTTTTGACCGGGATAAAAGTCATATAAATATGTTTGTTGTATTCATATCTATCAGACAACAGATGATGGTCCCGGTCAATAGGGGATGGGTATCTAAAAAAGGCCCATATATCCGATATATGCATTTGTATGGAATAATTATATTTTAAAAGAGAGACATGTATCTTTTTTGATAAGATGCGACTTATCCCCTTTTGACCGGGATAAAAGTCATATAAATATGTTTGTTGCATTCATATCTATCAGACAACAGATGATGGTCCCGGTCAATAGGGGATGAGTTTCTAATAAAGGCCCATATATCCGATATATGCATGTGTATGGAATTATGATGTGCTACAGATACCTGTATCTTTAATTGGATAAGATATGTGACTTATCCCCTTTTGACCGGGATAAAAGTCATATCAAAATGTTTGTTGCATTCATATCTATCAGACAACAGATGATGGTCCCGGTCAATAGGGGATGGGTATCTAAAAAAGGCCCATATATCCGATATATGCATGTGTATGGAATTATGATGTGCTACAGATACCTGTATCTTTAATTGGATAAGATATGTGACTTATCCCCTTTTGACCGGGATAAAAGTCATATCAAAATGTTTGTTGCATTCATATCTATCAGACAACAGATGATGGTCCCGGTCAATAGGGGATGGGTATCTAAAAAAGGCCCATATATCCGATATATGCATTTGTATGGAATAATTATATTTTAAAAGAGAGACATGTATCTTTTTAAATAAGATTTGTGACTTATCCCCTTTTGACCGGGATAAAAGTCATATCAAAATGTTTGTTGCATTCATATCTATCAGACGACAGATGATGGTCCCGGTCAATAGGGGATGGGTACCTAAAATAGGCCCATATATCCGATATATGCATTTGTATGGAATAATTATATTTTAAAAGAGAGACATGTATCTTTTTTGATAAGATATGTAACTTATCCCCTTTTGACCGGGATAAAAGTCATATCAAAATGTTTGTTGTATTCATATCTATCAGACAACAGATGATGGTCCCGGTCAATAGGGGATGAGTTTCTAATAAAGGCCCATATATCCGATATATGCATGTGTATGGAATTATGATGTGCTACAGATACCTGTATCTTTAATTGGATAAGATATGTGACTTATCCCCTTTTGACCGGGATAAAAGTCATATCAAAATGTTTGTTGCATTCATATCTATCAGACAACAGATGATGGTCCCGGTCAATAGGGGATGGGTATCTAAAAAAGGCCCATATATCCGATATATGCATGTGTATGGAATTATGATGTGCTACAGATACCTGTATCTTTAATTGGATAAGATATGTGACTTATCCCCTTTTGACCGGGATAAAAGTCATATCAAAATGTTTGTTGCATTCATATCTATCAGACAACAGATGATGGTCCCGGTCAATAGGGGATGGGTATCTAAAAAAGGCCCATATATCCGATATATGCATTTGTATGGAATAATTATATTTTAAAAGAGAGACATGTATCTTTTTTGATAAGATGCGACTTATCCCCTTTTGACCGGGATAAAAGTCATATAAATATGTTTGTTGTATTCATATCTATCAGACAACAGATGATGGTCCCGGTCAATAGGGGATGGGTATCTAAAAAAAGGCCCATATATCCGATATATGCATTTGTATGGAATAATTATATTTTAAAAGAGAGACATGTATCTTTTTTGATAAGATGCAACTTATCCCCTTTTGACCGGGATAAAAGTCATATAAATATGTTTGTTGTATTCATATCTATCAGACAACAGATGATGGTCCCGGTCAATAGGGGATGGGTATCTAAAAAAGGCCCATATATCCGATATATGCATATGTATGGAATTATGATGTGCTACAGATACCTGTATCTTAATTGGATAAGATGTGACTTATCCCCTTTTGACCGGGATAAAAGTCATATCAAAATGTTTGTTGCATTCATATCTATCAGACAACAGATGATGGTCCCGGTCAATAGGGGATGGGTATCTAAAAAAGGCCCATATATCCGATATATGCATTTGTATGGAATAATTATATTTTAAAAGAGAGACATGTATCTTTTTAAATAAGATATTTGACTTATCCCCTTTTGACCGGGATAAAAGTCATATCAAAATGTTTGTTGCATTCATATCTATCAGACAACAGATGATGGTCCCGGTCAATAGGGGATGGGTATCTAAAAAAGGCCCATATATCCGATATATGCATATGTATGGAATTATGATGTGCTACAGATACCTGTATCTTAATTGGATAAGATGTGACTTATCCCCTTTTGACCGGGATAAAAGTCATATCAAAATGTTTGTTGCATTCATATCTATCAGACAACAGATGATGGTCCCGGTCAATAGGGGATGGGTATCTAAAAAAGGCCCATATATCCGATATATGCATTTGTATGGAATAATTATATTTTAAAAGAGAGACATGTATCTTTTTAAATAAGATTTGTGACTTATCCCCTTTTGACCGGGATAAAAGTCATATCAAAATGTTTGTTGCATTCATATCTATCAGACGACAGATGATGGTCCCGGTCAATAGGGGATGGGTACCTAAAATAGGCCCATATATCCGATATATGCATTTGTATGGAATAATTATATTTTAAAAGAGAGACATGTATCTTTTTTGATAAGATGCGACTTATCCCCTTTTGACCGGGATAAAAGTCATATAAATATGTTTGTTGTATTCATATCTATCAGACAACAGATGATGGTCCCGGTCAATAGGGGATGGGTATCTAAAAAAAGGCCCATATATCCGATATATGCATTTGTATGGAATAATTATATTTTAAAAGAGAGACATGTATCTTTTTAAATAAGATATGTGACTTATCCCCTTTTGACCGGGATAAAAGTCATATCAAAATGTTTGTTGTATTCATATCTATCAGACAACAGATGATGGTCCCGGTCAATAGGGGATGAGTTTCTAATAAAGGCCCATATATCCGATATATGCATGTGTATGGAATTATGATGTGCTACAGATACCTGTATCTTTAATTGGATAAGATATGTGACTTATCCCCTTTTGACCGGGATAAAAGTCATATCAAAATGTTTGTTGCATTCATATCTATCAGACAACAGATGATGGTCCCGGTCAATAGGGGATGGGTATCTAAAAAAGGCCCATATATCCGATATATGCATGTGTATGGAATTATGATGTGCTACAGATACCTGTATCTTTAATTGGATAAGATATGTGACTTATCCCCTTTTGACCGGGATAAAAGTCATATCAAAATGTTTGTTGCATTCATATCTATCAGACAACAGATGATGGTCCCGGTCAATAGGGGATGGGTATCTAAAAAAGGCCCATATATCCGATATATGCATTTGTATGGAATAATTATATTTTAAAAGAGAGACATGTATCTTTTTAAATAAGATATGTGACTTATCCCCTTTTGACCGGGATAAAAGTCATATCAAAATGTTTGTTGCATTCATATCTATCAGACGACAGATGATGGTCCCGGTCAATAGGGGATGGGTACCTAAAATAGGTCCATATATCCGATATATGCATTTGTATGGAATAATTATATTTTAAAAGAGAGACATGTATCTTTTTTGATAAGATGCGACTTATCCCCTTTTGACCGGGATAAAAGTCATATAAATATGTTTGTTGTATTCATATCTATCAGACAACAGATGATGGTCCCGGTCAATAGGGGATGGGTATCTAAAAAAGGCCCATATATCCGATATATGCATTTGTATGGAATAATTATATTTTAAAAGAGAGACATGTATCTTTTTTGATAAGATGCGACTTATCCCCTTTTGACCGGGATAAAAGTCATATAAATATGTTTGTTGTATTCATATCTATCAGACAACAGATGATGGTCCCGGTCAATAAGGGATGGGTACCTAAAAAAAGGCCCATATATCCGATATATGCATGTGTATGGAATAAATATATTTTAAAGAGAAACATGTATCTTTTTAAATATGTGACTTATCCCCTTTTGACCGGGATAAAAGTCATATAAATATGTTTGTTGTATTCATATCTATCAGACAACAGATGATGGTCCCGGTCAATAAGGGATGGGTACCTAAAAAAAGGCCCATATATCCGATATATGCATGTGTATGGAATTATGATGTGCTACAGATACCTGTATCTTTAATTGGATAAGATATGTAACTTATCCCCTTTTGACCGGGATAAAAGTCATATCAAAATGTTTGTTGCATTAATATCTATCAGACAACAGATGATGGTCCCGGTCAATAGGGGATGGGTACCTAAAATAGGCCCATATATCCGATATATGCATTTGTATGGAATAATTATATTTTAAAAGAGAGACATGTATCTTTTTAAATATGTGACTTATCCCCTTTTGACCGGAATGAAAGTCATATCAAAATGTTTGTTGTATTCATATCTATCAGACAACAGATGCTGGTCCCGGTCAATAGGGGATGGGTACCTAAAACAAGGCCTCTATATATCCGATATATGCATGTGTATAGAATAATTATATTTTACAGATAGACATGTATCTTTTTTGCCAAGATATGTGACTTATCCCCTTTTGACCGGGATAAAACTCATATAAAAATGTAAGTTGTTTTCATATCTATCAGACAACAGATGATGGTCCCGTTTAATAGGGGTTGGGTACCTAAAACAGGCTTATATCAGATATGTTTATGTGCATTGAATTGTGATATTTTGAATATCCGAAAATCCGAATATCAAACTGGCTTGATATTCGCACTTTGAATATCGAATATCGAATATCGAATATCTTTCTAACTTCACGCCGGTACATGGGCATCGATTCCTTCTGCCGTTTCCGTCGGGACGGCATCAAAGTCGGCAGCGTGGAGGATGGTGGCGGTGCTGGTAGCGGTGATGGTAGTGGTGATGGCAGTGGTGATGGTAGTGGTGATGGAAGTGGTGATGGTGGCTATGGCTTTTCTGTTTATTGGAGTAGTATGGTTGACGGTGGCAGTTTCTGGTAAATGAAGAAAACAAATCATGAATCTTTTGACACATTAATTTTGAATTGCGATTATTTGTCAAATAGTAAAAATGTATCACGTTTATGTAGTGCTACACACAACATGCTTCAGTCTTGACATGCTTGATGTAAGGGGTTCCATGTGGCTATACAATTTCAAAATAAAAGCTTCAAATGTTACTTCTACAAAAGAGATATTGCAATTTTAAATTTCAGTGGTGCGTCTTCTTGAGTTAACTAGATAACGCCACTTATATACGCACTCGCATAGAATAGGGCTGTTTATATTTCGTGCCACAATTATTCAAAATCGAACTCAGAAAAGATGAATAAATCGATGATTCATGATTGATACTACAAAGAATAAAGAATAGCAACGAGTATAGAGTAACATTAAAGCTTATCGTCTTTCGATCATTATTCTTTCGCGCGCTTTGTTCCTTTAGCATCAGTTTATATTGTATTGTCCAATTTTGGCTTTCTGTTCATTATTGCAAATTACTCTGATGAATGCAAGACGAAAAGTCGTTGCTATTCACCAAGTGTGCAAAATAGATAGTAGAGAGACTATTCGATTTGTCCTATAAATGCTTAGACAATTCAAGTCCTCTGAAGTAACATAGTCATAGTTGCATTGTGCTGCAGAGTTGTGTTAAACACAGTCTGTTTTTAGACAAAATATATGATTTAGGCAGAGGAGGCTGCTGGAAATGCGAAAATGTCATAACTTCTCAATTGTATTCTTTTATTTTTCTTGCTAGATATTTGTTTCAGTAAATTAGAACCTCGTTTGACCATCTTTGCGGGAGTTTTCTAGGGCATTACGAGTTTAATGGGAATTGTAAGTTGTTTCGACTCAGATACCAAACAGGGTTTTTCTTTTTCTTTATTTAAACCTTGCAATACGGTTTAATTTTTCTCCTGTTCATTTTATGCTTGACAGAATTACCTCTTGTTTGTTTGTTTGTATATTTATACTGACGATAAAATCAATCTTAACGGAATTTTCATGTGTTCATGGTAATTTCCAGAGTATCTCAGTCTACTATTATGATCATATTTTATTCAACTTAATTGTTAGAGAAATGTAAAGCATATTACAATTTACGTCAATAACGTCATCATAATAACAACAAAATATTTTAAAAAACCAACCGTTGTACTTTTGTAGTAAATTAATTTGAATAAAAGCAGAAAAATCAGAGAAACATAACAGTTTGAACAAAATCGGACCAATAATAATAAAGTTATGAATGTTTGAAATAAAAGATCATTACAGACATGTGTATGTCATACAGGCAATTTTGTTAGTGAGTTGTGACATAATTAGTGAAGGGATGAGGAAGAGGGAGAGGACAGAGGGAGGGGGAGTGTGAGAGAGAGAGAGAGAGAGAGAGAGAGAGAGGGACAGAGAGAGAGAGAGAGGGAGGAAAGGAGAAAGAGGGAGAGAGGGGGTGAGAGAGTATTATCATTCTACACGTCCTTGTATGAAGGATGGAGACGGCTATAGAAGAGATGATTACTGCAGGTAGGTTCTATCCTGAAAGTACTTTTGCATTCAAGTTTATGCTAAAGTTCAAGTTTTCGTTCATAGCTGATTTTTGAAATAAATGACAATTTGCTGATTGTAAACTTTTTTTTGACTCACACAGTATAGCTTAGGCGATGAGCTGAGCTTAATTAATGACAATTTATTACGCATTCGCGTACTCCACAAAGATGATGTCATCGAATCGATAGCTATTTTGTTGTTGTTGAAAGCTTCGGAATTTTAAAGCTATAGATTTCGAGTTTTTAGAGAGCTGTTTCTCTTCTGACAGACACTAAAATAGCACATAATTTATATAATTGTTTTTCTATGGCTCAAAAGCTTTCTATTGATATTCAATTTATATATTTAATTTTTTCACTTTTCGACACGGTCTTCAGCTTTTCACGATGACATTTTGTTTTAATATAATAATTATTTATGAACCTCACCCGGAGGGGTAAAGCGTCGCCGCAGACAATTGACAAAAGCCAGATACCCCCCCCCCCCCCCCTCCCCCTGCCAAATGTTAAGTGGCGTTTCTTGAATTAGTTTTGTATATAAACCTTTTGATTGATTGAATGATAAAACTGAAACAAAAATGACAAAAGTGGGTGACTCTTTTTGTTTACTCTTTAATAGTTTCTGGTATAAACAAAGCACAAGGCAGACAATGAAGTATAGATACATTTCATACGAACTCATACACATAACCGATCATTTTGGATGACCATTTAATATTTACGATAAATATTTCAATTGTTTATCAAATATCTTAGTTTCTCTGTCAACCAACTCATTACTAATGCACCATATATTTAATACCTAATAACTATTTCCATAGTTGCATTCAATATGATAAACTCTTCTAAATTCTTAACAAGATAGCTCTAACATTTCCATGTACATAATTAATGTCGCAACGCAACGCCATTTCATATAACTTGGCATTATACATGCACATACATGTAGTGTACTTATCATCTTAAAGGTTTTATTTCTGATGAATTGATCACTTTTTCTAAAGTTTTCCCTAATTGTGTGAGTGTAACAAATTTCAAGAAGAGAATCTTAATTTCTATGCAAAATGATATACCTGATATTTCACATTTACACTATTCTAATGAATGCTACATCAATATATTTACATAGAAATCACAAACATACATCTGAACGAGACAGATAAGAGTATAAGGTCAATTTCGAATATTTGCATACAGGTATGTTATATATCTCGCGTTCAAAATGTTTAAAAACATCCAATTGAAGGTTCGACTACTGAGAAAGCACGGGTGTTATCGCATGTTTTTGTTACAATTTACAATGAAACCGCAGATTCCTGTTGTATGTACAGATATAAGAATAATATCAATGTATATACAATACATAATATGCCTTTGAAAGTTGTTATGCATCTTCATGATATTACTTTTGTATACCTGACATTTCACACTTACACTATTCTAATGAACGCTACGCACTTATTTACATTTACATAGAAATCGCAAACATACATCTGACCAAGACAAATTAGAGTTTAAAGGTCAATTGAGAATTTTGCATACAGGTATGTTATATATCTCGCGTCATATTTAAAATCATCCAAATGAAGGTTCGACTATTGAGAATTTTACAATTTACAATGAAACTGCAGATTCCTGTTGTATGTACAGATATAAGAATAATTGCAATGTATATACACTACAGAATATGCCTCTGAATGTTGCAATGCATCTTAATGAATTAAAAAAAAGATTATGAAATCATAAATCTGTTTGATCGATGGATCGTTTATTTTTATTCAGAAACCAGTAATTTTAAAAGTATTCACATCATGCCCTACATAGGAGTAAAATATTACAAAACGTTAGCAGTGTTTTGGTATATTCTAGGTATTTGTTATATTTACAGAAGTTAATAGGGATTAAACTCCCAAAGTAAGACAAATCTACTTGATAATCGTATGCATACACATCAAGGTAGAATGTTTGGCTTCTGAATTTTCGATACCGTTGCAGTTTACAGATTCGAGATATTTACTTTCTACCATAACCATAAAAAAGCATTAAACCAATAATACAAAATACAATATAAAATATGGAAAGGACCATTAGAAAAACACATTCTTGTAAGAAAAGAAATAGTAAACAAAAATACCAAGTAAATACAGAGTCAACTCAATCAATAACAGAAACTAAATTACACAAAGAAGCACATACACTACATTTTTTACAGGCACACAGTCAAATGTAACAATCCTAAGTAACCAAACATTTCGATGAATTATTTAATAGGTAACTACGACAAAGATTTTAAACCTAGATAAAGTTGAACTTGATCAGATATGTTCATCTAACCGACTCCAAAGTTTTATTCTTAAATAAGATAATGGGGCTAGAGACGATGCAAATTTTAATTTTCGATAAATGAAGCTGAAGTCTTGCATGAGATGAATGGGAATGAAAATATGAATATGGAACATAATTTCATTTCGAAAATCGGGAATGTCTATATTTACGCGTTTTAAACTTCAAAACATAGAAATGAAGAAGGAACATGGAGAGGCATAATACCTCCCCCCTCCCCTCTTTGAGCGCTGCTTCTGCTTGTGTCTTAGAATGATTTATTTTCGTTCCTATGTAAGAATTGTTATATGCAAGACTATTTTTGACATTTCATTTCATTTATTTGTTCATATTTCTCATGTTACATATACATTTCCAAATAAAGAACAGGTTGTTTTGTGTGATACAATAACAATCAATGATACGTAATAAATAACATAAAGATAAGTGGTCAATGTAGAGTACTGATTTAACTGAGAGAAATATGATGGGACCTACATGAAACGAAGCTTGTAAAGCTGTAGGCCCGAGTGAAATAGTTTGTGGTAATGAATGGAGGACGGATATAAATAGTGACTAGTCCAAATGAATCAACAACAACAAATGAAATAATAAAGAAGCATGCGGTGGTGCTTTTTATATTGTTCTTCCCTTTTTTACAATGTAGACAAAAGTACACATACTTAAATTATTGTACAATGGGTGCCTTCAATGTTGGATTAACATATCTGAAAGAAAACACGAAAGCCTTCAACATTGTATATCATAAAGATGGAACAATGATGTATATGATGGACAGCGATAGTGGGAGATATAGATAGTTATTATTTTTTGATAATAATACTTGTACGCACAATATCTCAGAGGAATACTGCAAATACAATCAAATCTAGTTCAATGATAGATTTGGTTTATTGTTTCAAAGCCAGAACTCTTTCAACTCTTTATTTGTTTATTTATTTATTTCTACATGGTTCATAACAATGCATAGTATGATCAAGATAAACATAAACAAACGATATCATTAGACTTACAAAGGCAATAACAATCATGACACATTTGAATAAATATTGCATGGGGAAACACACAGAAGTCTTTCAATATATATAGATAGATAGATTCTTTTATTGATCCATATTCAAAACATAGAAAATTGGCCTCCACTGGCAGCACATAAACAAATACAATGTAGTTTCAAAATCATTGATAACCACATAATGTACATAAATTCACACGAGATTCATGACATATATGTATATATATATAATTATATATTGATATATATACACATGTATATGGCTAAGGTTTTAGACGTTGTCACACATATACCATTCAATTTAACATGTATTCTTTAAAGGTAGAGACCAGTTTTGGAAACGTCCCCCTCTCAAAAAATGAAATGGAATCTTTTATTACTAATCATGTGAAAGGATATGTTTTGACTAATACGTGATGATACAAATTTTGCCGGGAAACCGCCTACTAATTGATATATTTGGTAAATTTTTATATCTAACCGGACTGGATATCTATCATAGGGTAGTCTCATTTACATCTTTTTGTGTACAGTGCTTGTAACTTACCAAGACTGGGCCAACATTCTTATCATTTTGATGATTCGAGAACCTTGCAGTACATATCAATACTTATATGCTAGATGATCAACCTTTTCTGATCAATTCCACAACGTTTCTTTCACAATGCAATCGCATGACCAGAACTGGTCTATACCTTTAAGTGATACAATCCGAACATAATACATTTGCTAAATACTACTTGCAATAGAAAACTGTCTACAAAAATGTGTTATGTTCAACAGATATAAAACATTTACCACTCATTTTTGTTCACGGTCATTGCATCTTGACGTCATTCATATGCCATTCTATAAAATATTCAACACTTGTTTCATGATTTCAATATAAAGTCATTTCTTTACCATGTTTGGCATATTGACAGTTTTATTACATGGTAAGATTAGTCAACGCAATTGTACACGAATATTTGCAGTTTTCTAGGGTACCAGAGGAAAATTGTTCCCTAACGAGGTTTATTTACAGGTTATATGGGGGTCCCATATCTGATAAATGAAATGGTACGCTACGCTCATTAAAAAACTTCGCCTATGAATTAATGTCGGCTCTTACAACTGAAGAACCAAAAATCACGTTTCCCGAAGGAGGTGATCTGAGAATTGAAAATTCAAAAGACTAATCTTTGCCGATCATATCAGGGCCCCGTCTGATAAAGAGTTGATATTAATCGCAACTATTTACATAAGAGATAGGGGACTGAGAACTTGCGATTGATTAGCAGACTTGCGTTTGATTAGCAGAGTTGCGATTAATTGGATAAATCGCAACTCTTTATAAGGCGGGGCCCAGGTCTGTTGCCAATACCTGATGAGTGACAAATCATGCTTCTCTTTTGGCTCCACTTTCAAAAATGCATTGGGCTTTTCTTTTCTTTTCTTTTGTTAGAATTTTTTTTCCTCATGCTATTTTTAACAATCCTACTTTATTTCGTTTGAATCTGGAAACCGTAGTTTACCCACGAAATTCCCTTTTTTCAGGGAGTTTTCTTCTTTCTTGTTGGTGAGGCAATATTCAGTTCCATAAAAATTAAAATGAGATTAATGATAACTTGGAGTATTGTGGAACAAGCTCCCAGACTATAGGAGGTCCATGAACCATTATCGAATGGAAAAGGACGCATGCACACAAATGTGCGCCTCTAGTGTCCCATATAAGAACCGACGCATGTCACAGACTAGGTGTTGTGGCATGCACCTGTAATCCAGCTAAAAGTGGAAGTTACAAACTGATTCAACCGAGGACGCAGGTTCGAAACTGAGTCACGTCTTTCGGATGGTGACGTTTAAAGGTCGGTCCCCAGACGTCAATAATCATATCTGATTGATACACGTCTGTAAATACCCAATACACACACCCACACACAGAGACACTCGTCGCCATTTCACACGAAGTCAGCGCCATCCCCTATAAATATGCGGCACCATCTCAGATAGAAATGAGCACTTTCACATATGAAATCTTTGCCACAAAGCTACGATAAAAGTCGGCGCCATCGTACATGAAGTTAACGCCATTTCCCGAATTGACGCCATTTGTTGAAACCTAGGCCATCCTCTATACGAAAAATCAGGCAACACTTTAATACAAAAATTGTGCCATATCTAACATAAAATCTGCGACGCTAGTCTACCATAAAAATCGGTGCCATTTCAATAACATTGACACAATGATTTTTAAGTACAACAGAGAATAAGCCTAGAATATGTTTGAAACTCGATGGACATATCATTGAGCAAATCAGTAATTACATCTACTTAGGACAAAATATCACAGATGATGCCAGATGCGAAGCAGAAATAAAAAGAAGAATAGAATTTGCTCGGAATACATTTCTGGCAATGAAAGGATTATTCACAAATAGAAAGGTGAAATTTGCGCTTAGGTTGAGACTAGTAAACTGTTATGTATAGTCTGTCCTACTGTTTTGAGCAGAAACATGGACAATAAACAAGACCATGGAAAATAGAATAACATCTTTTGAAATGTGGATCTACAGAAGAATGATGAAAATATCCTGGAAACGAATGAAAACCAACAAAGAGATATTGCACATGGCAGGGCGTAAACAAATTGCACTAGTAGGATTAGTTCAGGAGAGAAAAATCAAATACTTTGGTCATGTTAAAAGGCACCAAAGCCTCTTAAAGGATGTATTGGAAGGAAGAGTGGAAGGAAGTAGACCTAGAGGGAGAGCCAGAATCAACTGGGAAGAGAATGTCAAGAACTGGAGTGGACTAAAACTGCAAGAGTGCACCAGAATGGCAGGAGATAGAATGAAATGGAGAGATGTTGCAATCAACCTCCGAACCGGGAGAAGATACTCAGATAAATAGATAGAATGTAATGAAACCAAGGCGGTCCTCCATACCAAAATAACCGGCACCGTCTTACATACAATCTGCGCCGTTAGCCTCCCATAAAATATGGTGCCATTTCACCGAAAATCGGCGCCTTTTCGCATGAATTTGGCGTCTTCGCTTATAATTGGCCTATATCTACACGTGGACAAACGTTAGTACATTGTACGTATATATATCTTAGCGCTCAATCAGCAAATCGGTATTCTGAAAGGTCACTTAAGTGCCCTTTTCAAGTTAGCACGAGGTGCTTTGTGCGTATGCTTTCAAGTACGGTTATGGAGTGCGCGAAGTAGTTAAATGCGGAGTTAAAAGAAATTTGCTATTCTGAAAACTGCATTAGCAGTCAATTAATTTCAAAAAGATAAAAGATCTTTTAGGCCCTTCGCATTTAAAGGACACTACGCTCTTTTCCTGTATTTTCATGTTAAGTAGATGATGTTCAATCGAAAGGATGACACGTTTGATTAAATTAGAATTTCCTTATTCATTTCATTACGACAGAGCGGTGTCAATTATACTTTTAAAACATTTGGTGGGTGTTTCAAGTGAAGCAAATTCAAATTATCACACGGCCCTCTGAAACCAAGTCTCACGATCTATGGTTAACTTCACAACTTTCCTATGTCGAAGTTGGCGAGCGTATTCATCCCTTGCTTTGCTACAGCGCATATGATTGGTAGAAACGGACTAAAAAGAAGGAGTGGGCATTTTTTAATTCAAATGTAGAGTACCGCTCACGACTGAAAGGAAAAGCTAAGTGAGATTTCAGAATGCCGATTGGATGTATATTACCACCTGCTTAACCTCAAGCATTAAACGAAAGTTAAATAAGCTTTCAGAATACCGCCCCTGGTAGATTTTTGAATTCTTGAAATTCTGCTCAAACCAAATATAATAACACGTTAGGGATGCAGAATAAGTATTACACGATACAAAGAACGTAACAAATAAAAAGAATATATACATTTTTACAAACATGGTGGCTTACGCAACACCTACAAGTTCGCGTTATGATATTTAGCCCACATAGTTGATAGGAAAAAAAGTTATCATGCTGCGAATGTTACACAGAATACACCTAATCCACGTACTTGTCTACAAGTCCTCCTGCGTCTATCTGGATGAGGATTGCATTTAAATCCTTTCTGGTCCGAGTTGATGCAGCTTTCCATTTTTGAAGGAGGTGTATGTACTGTTCAGTTATCTCTTTAGACTTCTCTTTGATACCTTCAGCGGTGCTGTAATCGATGCGAAGAGCAACGTAAAGAGGGCTCCACTGATTAGGTGGTAGAAGCCTTGCTACTTTCAGGATATTCTTATCTGTCACTTTCTGTTCATCTGGACTGAAATTTAAGAATTATAATTGTATTATGCTGAGACAAAAAGGTTACTGATTCTTTTTAGTTCACTCCCCAGGGAAGAAATACATCTTAACTCTTCGAAACTGTATTATTAAAATATTTACATAAGTAGATTACGAAGTGAACTTGCAACAGCTAGAACGAGAAAGGAAACGTGCTTTTAATAAACAGTGAAGTCGCGGCGCGGGCCGAAATTGGCCATAGTTTTTGGTATGGTGTTTTCAAGTGTCCCTCTTGGAATCATTTTCGAGATTTCTTCTTGAGTATCTGAAAGCCTTGGGATTGATCAAAAGAAATTCTTGCTGAAAACACATGCACTTCGGACAAATATGTTGTTCAAACCTTTCTGTTATTTCTTGTAATATTTCAAGTAAAAGGGGCATTTGAAGAGCAAACAGTTTCATGCATGATTT
This sequence comes from Strongylocentrotus droebachiensis, assembly GCA_035222895.1. Lineage (NCBI taxonomy): Eukaryota > Metazoa > Echinodermata > Echinoidea > Camarodonta > Strongylocentrotidae > Strongylocentrotus > Strongylocentrotus droebachiensis. The sequence continues at coordinate 31,661 of JAVYIG010009961.1, forward strand.
CTACCATGATATTCATCAAACCGACATACACAGATTGAGAACGCTCACAAAGTGCTTTTTATTTTCATGGGCCCTGTCTAACAAACAGGTGCGCTGGATTTTGGTCAATCGCAAGTCCTCTAATTAATCGCACGTTTGCTGTCTCCTATCTCTTATGTACATAGTTGCGATTGATATCAACCGCAAATAAGTTGTGATTGATATCAACTCTTTGTAAGACAGGGCCCAGATCGAGCTCAGCCTGCTCTTTGAAATAATATATTATAGATTGGCTACATACCCTGATAGCGTTGACACCCCTGCTGATTGTGATGTGGTATCCATGTCACAGAATTCTGCTTCTGCTGCTGTTCTTGTTGCCACGTTTGCTGTTGCTACCATCATTCAAAATAAGAAAACGATATGTGAGTTTGTGAATTAATAAAGGTCAGGTCCATTCAGGTCAATGTCATGAAAATAGAGTGTAACCAGTTAAAGACTGCATGGTCTTAAAGCAATTTTAGGATACAACTTCGAAGACTATAGTATTCATAATTGCTATTCTTTAAGAGATGCTATGGGGGAGGTTTGCTTCTTTTATTTTTGGTCCTGCACTCTTCCAAATGCCTGATCTACTGTATACGTATTTGAATTACTAAATCCCGTTTAAACTGGCACTACTCCTTTAAAGACACACTCATGTTAAGATTACTTGTATACCTGTGTAGTGATATCAACTAAGAGAGTATTAACTGTAGACAAATAAATGTATCATTTTATGATTATGTTTGAAATACACTGTACCAAAATAAAATGTATATGCGTTTATCATCATAATCGGTATTCAGTCATTCATCACGGGCTTTACGCGAAGGATAATGCGGAATTTTTCTCGTTATATGCCTATAAAGATTATTTATGCTAAAGAAAAATGTTAGTATATATTATGTTTTGGGTGTCATAATATTTAAGTTTTTTTGTTAATGTTTTTCCTTTTTTTCTACATTTATATATGACCAGAATAAAGTAAGATTTATACATATCTATTATCCCTAGGATCCCATTAAAATAAGTTAATTAACGGCATTTAAAAGGTAATCCTGTCCAAATATATATTCCCTTTGATACACATTTAGATCGTCAATAGTTTCAAATTGAGGTTGAAATTCACAATTAATAGTATCCGCAAAGTTAAGAATTGCATTTGTGTTATAACGTGTGGGTAGCTTATGAAACCCTTTAATTTTGTTTAACAAACTTTTAACGGGAATCGAAAGTTATTCAAATGGAACACGTACTTTATCGACATTTGTCATTCGTAAATTTTCTCAGAAGTCAACCAAGTTCCACAAGACATTGTCATAAAACTACGGAATTAGAGGACTTTTAGACTTTCAGATCAAAGTGTTTAGCTTGTGGTCTCGCCATCATACGTACCATCATATGACAAGTTGAAATGAATCAGGGTAGGATAAGAGGGAGACTCTGTTTGATCCAAGGTAAATTCGAGAAACCTTTGGCTTGCCCCTGACTCGAGTGGCTTCACTTCAAAAGATAATTGTTTACTTTCAACGAGGTTCATATCCCTTTTAAGGCCCGGTCACACAGCCCTCCACGGGCGTATCGCGGCCGAATCACGGCCAAAAATTTCTGCCCGTGAAGCAGACGCTGTTGGACGCTTTGAGGTCGCGATAAAGACGCGATACAGCCGTACTTTACACGTCGTTATACGCGGTAAGAAATTCACACGCGGTTGGCCGCGCGAAAAAGTTTTGGGCTGCCCAAAAATTTAGACCGCGGGTAATCGCGGGCGGTACACGTGGTACACGTGGTACACACGCGGTAAAGACGCGGTACAGATGCGGAACGAACGTGCTAGGACGTGCTACGGCCGCGGTTAAGACGTGGTTACACGCGGAATTGGACGCGAAATTTTAGCGGGTAATCGCGGGTGGAGCACGGTCATAGCACGTTTGTTCCGCGTCTGTACCGCGTTGTTATCAAGTGCATTAGCGTGTGTACCGCGTGTAAGCGTGGTAGGCCGCGGTACCGCCGCGCTTCACCCGCGATAAGGACGCGGAACAGTCGCCGGCGTCTGCTCCGCGGGCATACCACGGGTAAACCGCGGGTAAGCCAATTTTGCACATTTTCCACCACGGGCAACCGCGGGCAAAAAAAAATCGCGAAATTTTACCCGCGATACAGACGCGAAAGGCTGTGTGACCGGGCCTTTACCTAGTATCTATAATAAAAGAAGAATGAATTCAAGGAAATTAAACTTTATTTTTTCTTTAAAAAACAACTTGAAAAGCATAACCTGAAGTTTAAACATCACCACACACTTTAAATGAAACAAGAATATTTTGTAATGGTATATAAATCGCATAATCATGCCTAGGTATATAATAATTGAAAATAAGAAGGCGAGAAAGAGATAGAGAGGGGAAATGTGAGTAATTCCGTTGCAATGTATTTTCTTAGTTTCATGAAATCATATATCATAAGGTTTTACTCAATAATTTTTCGTTTCAAATAAATGAAAATAGGCGAAAGGATTAGTAAATATTATAAATAAATTTGACAATAACATTTAAAAACAATATTAGAATTGTGTTTTGACCTAGAACCATTGTGATTGGAATGTACTAACTCAATAACGCTATACAAATTTCCTTTATCAGACCCATTCCCATGTTGATGGCAAATGAGAGCGGGTGTGCATAATTATGTGCATGTGTTTTAAGGGTGCGTGTGTGGTTGGCTGCTGTGCGTGTGTGTGTTCTTGGCCCACTTGACATATTTAAAAAAATCCGATTTCAAAATGCTCTGCGTTGGCCACCAACAATATGTTCGCAAAATTTCAAGGAAAACCAAGATTGGAAAGGAAGCAAAAGAGTTCTGAAAAATGACGTGAAAGCCGATACGTGATATGATTGGATGGAAAACCTTGTTCAAATGCGATTTACTTAAAGTTTTCCGTGTAAACATATACCGTATTTGGTATCATTCGAAATGGCATGTCATTGCGGTCATGTGAACACCATTGTTATGTGTGTTCAAAGTACGGCAAGCATTAAACCGGTTGTTATATCATGCATAGTAAATTCATCATTTTGGGCGATGACTTCGCGATGTCGTCATTTTATAATTTTTGTTGCCATAACTGTGTGATGACGTCAAGTCAGCTTTCAAATGTAATAAATACAAACGTCTACCAAGTTTCATTCACGTCGGTATAAAGATCGCAATTTTTTAGCATGATGGCAATTTTTTGAAAACTGGAAATTGGGAGGGCAAGTCGGTTAGTAATAATAATAATAATACGTAACATTTATTAGGCGCTAAATACTGATGTTTCTAAGCGCACAGTGTTCTGATTAAGAGAAGACTATAACCCGTAGAATTAAATTAGAAGAAAAAGCAAAAATACAAAAGTAACATAGATAAGGCAAGAAAAACAGTGGCAATCAACTAAATAAAGACAAATATGGTGCGCACCTCCATTGACCGACGCACAACTGCAATTTACAATTTGAAAAGATAGGTTTTGAGTAGAGATTTGAATTGAGATACAGAGGGGGCGCAGTGAATAAAGGCGGGCAGTTTGTTCCAGAGAGCGGGGGCAATAACTGAAAAGGCGCGGTCACCATACCGGGTGTTAGTGCGGGGTCCAGGTGTTAACAGTAATGTGGAAGATGAACGAAGTGTTCGTGACGACGTACGGGAACGTAAGGATATGAGATCGGAAAGGTAAGAGGGGGCTAAGCCATTGATAGCTTTGTAGCACAGGAGAAGAATTTTGAAGGATATGCGGTGGTGAATTTTAAGCCAATGTAGTGAGTTCAATATTGGAGTTATGTGCTCTGATTTACGCGAGAGAGTCACAAGCCGAGCAGCGCTATTCTGTACCCTTTGAAGTGGGACTAGATGTGACTGAGGGAGGCCAGAAAGAGAAGAATTACAGTAATCGATATGGGTCGAGACAAAAGCATGGACTAATTTTGAAGTTGTGGGTCGGTCAAGTAGCCTCCTGATTCTACTGATCTTATATATACCAAAGGAAGCAGACTTACAAATATTACTAATGTGTTGTTTGAAAGTAAGATTGCTGTCAATATTTAAACCAAGGTCACGCACAGAAGCACAACAACTGAGAGAGCCATCACTCATAACAAGATCAGGAAAGGGGTCTGAGTTCCGAAATTTAGAAGTAATATGAATCATTTCAGATTTTGAATCATTAAGGCAGAGACAGTTTTGAAAAGACCAGGTTTTGATTTCATTGAGGCAACTGGTGAGTTTGTTCGCGGCTACTGTCCTGCTGTTTGGGTGAAGAGTTACATAAATCTGGGTGTCGTCTGCATACATAGTGTGTTGAATATTCTGATGAAGGTTAATAACATTTGAGAGAGGGCTGGTGTAAAGAATAAACAGGAGGGGGCCGACCACGGAACCCTGAGGAACGCCGCAGATGAGGGGAAATGATTCCGAGTTGGTGTCATTGATGATCACCTTCTGAGTTCGGTGCATGAGATAGGAGCGAATCCATTGAAGTACGGTGCCGGTGATGGAGAAGTCGTTCTCTAAGCGATGGAGTAACAGGTCGTGGTTGATAGTGTCAAATGCGGCAGTGTAATCAAGCAAGATGAGGACAGCTTCATTACCCTTATCTACAGCTAGAAGTAGGTCATTTAGGACCTTGACAGTTGCAGTCTCAGTAGAATGATGATTCCGATAGGCAGATTGGTGGATTGGAAACAAACCGAGATTGTCAATGTGGGCTTTCAGCTGTAGTGACACAATACGTTCCAAAACCTTCCCAAGGAATGGCAGGTTTGCGATGGGCCTGTAGTTCTTAAGTCCATTCGTGTCGAGACTCGGCTTCTTTAGGAGGGGAAGAAGCAGAGAAGTCTTAAAAGACTCTGGAACTATTCCGGATGATAACGAGAGATTGAACAGTTTGGTTATGTGAGGAAGGAGTTCATCGAGGACTTCCTTTAGAAGCCAGGTGGGAATCGGATCTAGCTTACAGTGTTTAGAAGGAAGTGAAGTGATGAGCTTCCTGACTTGTGAGAGGGATACAAGGCAGAAATCAGAGAGTTCATGACGAGGGCCTGGAGCAAAAGATCTTGAAGCTGGTGCTGGTACTACATTAGGGAAAGAGGATACAACTTTGGCGACTTTTTCCCTGAAGAATGTAGCAAATCTGTTGGCGAGTTCACTATCAGAAGAATGATCTGGAAGAGGTGAAGATTGAGTGGGCGTTGAGAGTGTCTTCACAAAACGAAACAGTTCTTTAGTGTCAGCATTCTTGATGAGATCTTTGAGATACGCTGACTTCGCATTGAAGATGCACTCATAATATGACTCGCATTCACGGCGGTACAGCTCTCTATCAACAAAAAGTCCAGACTTGATCGAACGACGTTCCGCACGACGCCTTCGCCTCTTGGCTTCCTGGATATCATCGGTAAACCATGGCGCATCAGGTCTGATTGATACAGTCTTGACCTGGATTGGAGCGTGCTCATCAATCAACGTCCGCAAAGATGAGTTGTAATGCTCCGCGGAAGCAGATGGACAAGATAGATCAGGAAGTGAATGGAACATTGTGTCAATAGAGTTGCGTAGAGAGTCCTTGTCAATGCTGCGATATTTCCTGAAGGAAACCTCTTTCTTGGGATTCTTCGGCCTTGCGATATTGACAGTGGTGACAAGTGCACAATGGTCGGAAGGCATGGAAGATAGCGAGTTCACGTTGCAGACATCATCCGAATTCCTTGTGAAAATCAAATCTAGAGTGTGACCTGCGCGATGGGTTGGTTCACGAACATGTTGCTTGAACCCTAACGAATCAACACATGTCATAACAGATTTTGCAAAATTATCATTGGGATCATCAACATGTATGTTGAAATCACCCAATAATAGAGGAAAATGATCATCTACAACAGCACCTTCAAGGAGAGTTGGAAATTCATCCAAGAATGTGCCGTTGGTGATGACTTAGTGATAAGGCATATATTTTTTGAATTGACTGGAAAGGGCTTACTTTAAAGTATTTAAATCCATAAAATGGTATGAGTTTGGCGAGACACGATGGATTTACGGCCACAGAAAGAAATCCATTTTCAGAACTTGAGAGAGTGCTATTTTTATGGAGCATGAAATTCAGAGCAGACAAAGAAGAAGAATGCAGAACGCAGAACGCAAACAGAAACAAGACATTTACGAAAGTAGTTAACGCAATAAGAATTCAGAACGCGAACGAAGACAAGTCATTGACGAAAATCGACAGTACAATGAAATCCTTACAATCGTCCATTTTCGTAATTTATGAAATTCAATACAAGAATCTTTGTTATGTGACTCGTAATAAACTATTTCATTCACCTACTGTATTACAAATAATTATATCTCATTAGTCAGTATAAGAATTGCATACTCCAATTGTTGCTAGGTAGGACAAACATTAGGCTTTTGAATTAAATGTTATTACATTACAAAAATTGCCTATTTTCTGTAACTATCCATACACCCCTAGCTTTGAAATACAGAACATACCATTTCGCCAACTTTCTTTTCATTTTCCTTTGAGCCGTCGAATAACCCAATATTGATATCGCCGCACCTCCATTCTACGAACATTTGCTGGGGCGGATAGAGCATTCTGTACTTCTTCATTTTTTCACTTGTTTTCTGTTGGAGCAAAACATAATGTATGGTAAAAATCAGCCCCTATCAATCTCTCTCTCTCTCTTTCTTCGTATATATATATATTTTGTTCATGCCTACATATTCTGGAACATCCGTTGTCATGTCAGAGTTGAGAATTCTCGCACTTTTATATATATACAGTGCGTCCCAGAAAAAACGAAACCGAGAATTATCGATGTTTTATCATATCTTAATCACAATTATAATTAATAAATGACACATATTCGTAAAGCTTAGATCCTCTTCTTTCATTTGATGCAACTTATATGATGCATATTTCACGCATGAGTGATTAAGATGAATTTGAAGACAGGAAACTAAAAAGTCATTTGGCGGACGGTATCTGAATTTCAATGAATAAATCACATTTCCAGAGAGTTGAGTTTCTGCCCTTTCATATGACACCTCAGTCAGGAAAAATGAGCTAGGAATAACAAAGTTCTGTTTGTTTAAAGTAGTGCTTGCATTTCCATACTTTTATTAAACGAATTCGTTTTCACTGGCTGCCTGCCGTAGCAACAAACGGAATTAACAAAAGACTTAACTCCGTTTCGTTGACAATCAGCCGTAGACGAAAGACTTCGTTCTCTAACTTCATTTTTTGTTTTGCCTGTTTACAAAATCTTGTAGGATATCTGGCTGCAAATGCGAAAATCTGAGGACCACCTTTTATTGCATGTTGGTAAATTTTCGAATTACTTGCTGGAATATTTGCTCCGACACACCACCCACCCCCCCCCCCCCCCACCTAAAATTATATACAACAGCCCAAGCCGCCCAACGCCCTTATCTGTGTCTCACCTTAATGACATCAACGAGATCATCATATATGCAGAGTAGCACTAAGTGCGTTAACCCTTTCGTGACAGGTGGTTGTACATATGGCGTGCACTCGACCCTCTTTCCGACGAAGTACCGTTTGATTAAGGCCACAATCCACCAATCACTGAAATGATCTACATATAGATCCAAGTCCTTCGATCTGACGTCACAACGTGGACAACCGTTGGTGGATGCGGGAATTCTCACAAAAGTTGTTGAGTCTATAGCAACGAAATTAATAACATAAATATTATAAGGTCTAGGAACGTGAGACATAGCTTTACAGCCCAACACACAAGCAAGAACCTGAAGAAGGCCTCACAAGCCGAAAGCTCGTAATAAACTTGTAAAGTACAGCTACGTCTCATGTTCCTAGACCTTTTTCTTCACGCCTATATATATATATATATATAATCCATCAAATTATTTAGAGACAGCATATATATATGTATGCATCAACTTTCACTATGGAGTAGAACAAGGGTCATCGGCCAATTAGTTTTCTTCTTCCTATTCCCACCATTCTTCTTTTTTTTTGGGGGGGTGGAGGGGCGAACAGGGGGCATGTGCTTCAGGATACTGAAGGTGACATGAATTTGTTACTATTTTGAATTTTAACGATAATTTTAATTATATTTAGTGTTATATTCCAATGTCCATTTTTTTTCGTTTGTTAGATAAAAGAAGCATTTGAACTGCGGTTAATGTTATATGATACTTGCTCTTGCGACAATATTGCTCCGCTTTAATATCCTTAACTTTAACCATGAAATTAACACAACACCTAACCATATCCCCAACCCTATACCTAATCTGGAACTCAATTGCTACCCTACCCATCTGCCTATAACTTTAACGAAATAAAGCGCGGAACAATTGTTGTCGCAGGAGCTTTTGTCAGGTCCCCGTGGTAATTGCCCCAGACCTTTGTTGCGGGTGTAGAAGACGATCTCTGCACGTCTTGGATTGGTGAAATGTGCATTATGGTCCAATGTGACCTTGATAGTTTCGCTGAGCTTGGCTCCAGAAGGCGAGAATCTGATGCCGCATGATATTACTACTTCATTATCTTGAAGAGTAAGTTCTTGAGGACTGTCTGTCAAAAACTCCCAGTGTACTTTCTTGCCAACTGAAAAATAAAAGATGGTGGAATGTACAAAATTTGTTAATTTTCTCATATGTAAAAGATTATTTAATCTACTTGTCATCATGACCAGCATGTTTTTTAGAGTTGTACGATGATCACCATCATCAACATTATCACAATCACCATCATCACCAAAATCATCACCATAATCAATGCCATAATCATCATTATCATCATTTTCACCACCGCCAACACCATCATCACCAACACAGTCAACATCATCACCACTACCACTACCACCATCATACCTCTGTCACAGCGGCAGACCTTTCTAAAGACCGACCCCAAACCGACCTATTTTAGCCATTAGGTGTAATATCATCGATTGTTCGGTTTATCATCGGTCTGGTGTCGGTGTCATTGATGTGACTGAGGTATCAGCATCACTGTCATCATAATAACCATCGTCATCACAATCCTACTCATTACTACAATCTTCATCCTCAGACCAAACACACCCATATGCGCACACATAAACAAATGAAGGTGCGGTGAGTGCGTATTAGTTTTGTGTGCCACAATCATAAGGCAATATTGTATCATGAGTTAACATTGTTAGTCATATATTTCATGTATCATACTTTACTGTTTCAATGTGTTCATTATTATTACCATTGTTATGTATCTGTTTGTATTTGTTTTGGTTGTAATAAAGGAATAAGAATAATATAATTATGAACCAGGCAAAACAAACTTTTAGACCGGCTGTTGCAGGTTTGCTAAATGCTTGTATGCAGGTCACCTAATGTTTTGAGGGAGAATGCGCAATTTCCTTGTCTAAAGCCATTTAGTATCTAGCAAAAGTTGTCAACTACTTCTACATACAATGTACTTCTAATACGTTCGTCGTCGATCTTTACCCGGGGAATGAGCCTCCGTTATACTTCCACCTAGCTCTCTTCTATTCCCCATTCCTTCGTGTCCACGGCTCAATTAAATAATGGGTAATTTTTTTGACGGCTAAATCGTGTATAACCTTAACTAGGTAAAGGAGCAGAACATTATCTGCTGATGTCTCAGTTTAGGCCAAAAGCACTATTTGTCCTGTTTTCATATTTATCTTCGACCAAATTTTTAAAACGATCATACTTTCAACATAACAACGCGTTTTGACGATACAGTGCCAACCGTACGTACTTGTTTTAGAGTTCTCTATGGAAAACTGTTTCATTGGATGGTAACGCATATCATATTTGAATAAGCCGACAATTGTTTTACCTTCACTTGCCACATCACCTTGGTTCTTGGAGGACTTGTAACCTATAAGAGGTTGGTCAATGGTTGATGTAGGCTCCCGTGTCTGTCCTCCTAAGGGCCCTTGCGCTGCTTCTATTTTCCCAGGGAAATATAGTCTTGTCAATCCACATGCTTTTTGGAAATAGGAAAAGATAATATTAAAGGTAATACAAAGTTTTGGGAAATTTAGAAAATGGCTGGATAGCGATTCTTTACAATTTTGATTTCGATGCCCCTGAGGATGTATTATAAGCACTAGTAAATTTAGCCCCTAAAACACTTCAGCTTCTGAGAAAAATTGAAGATGGCCGCGCTCATGTCATGAATATTCACTAAGCAAAAAGCCGATCACAGAACCTCATTTTTTCATGAAAATGCCTCTGTATAGAAAATGAATGGGAAAAAAGTGGGGCAGAATAAAGTGTGTCAAGTGGGTCAGAAAATAGTGGTACAGTAAATGGAAACATCCATAAATAACACAGATAGCAAAACAATTTTAAGTAAACGTTGCAAACCTAATACTTTACACTACTTCTTTAAGTTTTAGATGTTTACAATAATAGCTCCTTCTCAAGTACCTCCAACGATGTAAATTCGCGCTAATAATATTTATAATTAATTTGCCCGATGTTAGAAAATAGGCTGTTGGAAAGCAAACACAATTTACTTTAAAGTGAACCGGTAATATTGTTGAAGCCGGTTGATGAAAACCTGCCTAACTTTTTATGAAATTTTACTTATTATATTCCTTCTACTGTTCAAACCTCTAACATGCGAAAATATCCTGGAAAAATTCTCAAACCACAAAGATTTTGATTTGAAGGCGTCAATGGGAAACTCCCCCCCCCCCCCAAAAAAAAAGAATAATAATAATAACAATAATAATAATAAATTAATAATATTGGTCTGATTTCACTTAGAATTTTAGATTATCTATGATTGTACATCTAAACATTGAGGTCACTACCTTAGCACCATTTTCACTTATCTAAACAATGTTACCGCATCCCTTTAACATCATTCGTGGTTTGCTGCTTCGCAATCGAACATGAAATTAATTTCAATTTAAAAAACAAACCCGTATCACTCTCGTAGTTCTTGACTTCAGCTCCTTGACTGATGAGATACTCGGTGACATCAAGAGGACTATTGAAAGCAGCACCGATTAATGCAGTCCAACCATCATCATCTCCACTGTTGACCTCAGCTCCTTGACTGATGAGATACTTGGTGATATTAAGATGACCACGGTTGGCAGCACTTTGAAATGCAGTCCTACCTACATTATTTCTCTTATTCAACTCAGCTCCTTGGCTGACGAGATATTTGGTGACTTCAAGATGACCCTCCTGAGCAGCAACGTGTAATGCAGTCCAACCGTCATTATCTCCTTTATTCACCTCAGCTCCTTGACTGATGAGATATTTGGTGACATCAAGATGACCATTGAAAGCAGCACTGCGTAATGCAGTCCTACCGTTATTATCTCCCTTATTCACCTCAGCTCCTTGGCTGACGAGATATTTGGTGACATTAAGATGACCCTCCTGAGCAGCTACGCGTAATGCAGTCCAACCGTCAATATTTCCCTTATTAACCTCAGCTCCTTGGCTGACGAGGTATTTGGTGACTTCAAGATGACCCTCCTGAGCAGCTACGCGTAATGCAGTCCAACCGTCAATATTTCCACTGTTGACCTCAGCTCCTTGACTGATGAGATACTTGGTGATATCAAGGTGACCACCGTTGACAGCATCGTGTAATGCAGTGCTACCGTCATTATCTCCCTTATTCACCTCAGCTCCTTGATTGATGAGATACTTGGTGATATCAAGATGACCACCGTTGACAGCACTGTGAAATGCAGTTCCACCCACATTATTTCCCTTATTCACCTCAGCTCCTTGGCTGACGAGATATTTGGTGACTTCAAGATGACCCTCCTGAGCAGCAACGTGTAATGCAGTCCAACCGTCAATATATCTACTGTTGACCTCAGCTCCTTGACTGATGAGATACTTGGTGATATCAAGGTGACCACCGTTGACAGCATTGTGTAATGCAGTGCTACCGTCATTATCTCCCTTATTCACCTCAGCTCCTTGACTGATGAGATACTTGGTGATATCAATATGACCACCGTTGACAGCACTGTGAAATGCAGTTCCACCCACATTATTTCCCTTATTCACCTCAGCTCCTTGGCTGACGAGATATTTGGTGACTTCAAGATGACCCTCCTGAGCAGCAACGTGTAATGCAGTCCAACCTCCATTATCTCCCTTATTCACCTCAGCTCCTTGAGTGATGAGATATTTGGTGACATCAAGATGACCATTGAAAGCAGCACTTCGTAATGCAGTCCGATCGTCATTATCTCCCTTATTCACCTCAGCTCCTTGACTGATGAGATATTTCACTACTTCAAGTTTACTGTACCATGCTGCAATGTATAAAGGAGTCCAACCTTTAGTATTGCCCTGATTTACTTTTGCCCCCTGACTGATAAAGTATCGTACTATATCAAGATGACCATTTCTTACAGCGCTGTATATTGAAGAGTAGCCGTCCTTGTCTTCTTTGTCCATATTAGCTGCATGGCTGATGAGATATTTTATGACATCAATATGACCCTTCTGAGCAGCACTGTGTATTGCAGTCTTACCGTGATTATTTCCCGTATTTACCTCAGCTCCTTGACTAACGAGATATTTGGTGACATCAAGATGACCCTCCTGAGCAGCAACGTGTAATGCAGTCCAACCGTCATTATCTCCTTTATTCACCTCAGCTCCTTGACTGATGAGATATTTCACTACTTCAAGTTTACTGTACCATGCTGCAATGTATAAAGGAGTCCAACCTTTAGTATTGCCCTGATTTACTTTTGCCCCCTGACTGATAAAGTATCGTACTATATCAAGATGACCATTTCTTACAGCGCTGTATATTGCAGAGTAGCCGTCCTTGTCTTCTTTGTCCATATTAGCTGCATGGCAGAGGACAAATTTCGTTGCTTTAAGACGTCCGAGTAAAGCTGCAAGATGTAAGGGTGTTTGTCCATCTGGAGTCGCCTTCTCCACATCAGCTCCATGATTTATGAGATACTCGATGATCTTCTCCTGGCCATTCTGGAGCGCTATGTGTAACGGTGTGTTTCCATTTCGGTTTGTTTGATTTATGTTTGAACCAAGTTTTAACAAACGTTCGATGGCTTTAAGATTACCCCGCAACACTGCATCGTGAATCTCTTGATTCACATCATCCATGTTTGATAATGTCTCGCGGCATCACTGGATCAGGAAGTTCTCTGGTCGCAGAGGATTATTTCCTATATTCCTTCCTTACGATCATCTATCAAACTGCCATTACTTGACATCACTGTGTATCCAGAGAATGCCCAGAGTAACGTTAGATTCGTTTGTCATCGAAGCTCGGTCTGTTTGAACTGTGAATAGAAAAGCGGAATACATGTAGATCAAAACTGCAAACGACTAAACAAATTAAAAGTTAATCGTAAAGCCTGGTGATAACGATTATAATTATAAGTGACAAACTTGCATAGAAGTGATAAAAGAATTGAACTTTAGATTCATAACTCTCTGCAAAAATCAATATTTACCAAGGCACCATACCTACATGTACAAGCATTTTTTGTTCAAAACAGGGAACCTACGTTCCGGAAACTACGTGCAGTCTACAATTAATTTTGTTTCATATCTCACTTATCGTTTTAGGCCTAATTAGATAATGCATTTGTGTTGTTGTTTTTGTTGTTTATTCACTCCTCTGTATTATTTTTTAGCATTTCAACGTTATAAAGATAATTAATTGATATTACACTCAAACTTGCTTGGTAATGGTTTGACCAATATAAAATAATGTAAGACCTGACCCTCTTTCGTAAATTGAAGTATTCATAACAATTTTATCTATCTAAGTATCTTCTCCCGGTTCGAAGGTTGATTGCAACATCTCTCCATTTCACTCTATCTTCTGCCATTCTGATGCACTCTTGCAGTTTTAGTCCACTCCAGTTCTTGACATTCTCTTCCCAGTTGATTCTGGCTCTCCATCTAGGTCTACTTCCTTCCATTCTTCCTTCCAATACATCCTTTAAGCGGCTTTGATGCCTTTTAACATGACCAAAGTATTTGATTTTTCTCTCCTTAACTAATTCTACTAGTGCAATTTGTTTACGCCCTGCCATGTGCAATATCTCTTTGTTGGTTTTCATTCGTTTCCAGGATATTTTCATCATTCTTCTGTAGATCCACATTTCAAAAGATGTTATTCTATTTTCCATGGCCTTGTTTATTGTCCATGTGTCTGCTCAGACCATACATAACAGTTTACTAGTCTCAACCTAAGCGCAAATTTCACCTTTCTATTTGTGAATATTCCTTTCATTGCCAGAAATGTATTCCGAGCAATTTCTATTCTTCTTTTTATTTCTGCTTCGCATCTGGCATCATCTGTGATATTTTGTCCTAAGTAGATGTAATTACTGACTTGCTCAATGATATGTCCATCGAGTTTCAAACATATTCTAGGCTTATTCTCTATTCTACTAAAAATCATTGACTTAGTTTTCTTGACATTCATGCTTAGACCAAACTCTTCACTTTTGACTTTTACAATATAAAATACATGTTGCAACTCTGCTTCATTCTCTGCGCAAAGTACAGTGTCATCAGCATAACGTAAATTATTAATATTTACACCCCTAATACTAACACCTTTCATATCTGAAATTTCCCTGAGTGCCAACTCTGTGCGCATTGCCACTGATCTATTTATATAAATGTCCATATAACTAAACGAATGAAAGTATTTCAGTAGCTTATGATAAGTATTGTATCTTAAAATAACAAGATTTGTGAAAAAGTACCAGTGTGTGAATATATTGATGGGTCTATCTTTGGAGGATTAGGGGAGACATTCATTTCATTTTAAATTTATGTGACTTCGTTTGGTTTTAATGCAAAACGGAGAGATAAGAATACAGGAGGTGTGTGTATGTGGGATGCGCGCGCGAGTGTGTGTGATATTTTTTCCATAATCAAGGTAATAGTTGATGATGATCTAATATTGTGCATTTTTTTATTAATTTTATTGTATTTTAGGGTGGAGGCTGTGTGCGCGCGTGTGTGTACGTGTGTGGATGTGTGTGTGTGTGTGTGTGTGTGCGTGTGCGTGTGTGTGTTTGTGTTTATACATCCAAATGGAGGACTCCCTCAAAATGCAGTTGCGGTCGATAGTTAAAGGTAATACAAAGTTTTGGGAATTTTTTAAAATTGGGTGGATAGTGATTCTTTACCAATTTGATATATTTGGATGCCCCTGTGGATGTGTTATACGCACTAGAAAAATTAGCCCCTAAAACGCTTCTGCTTTCGAGAAAAATTGAATATAAAAATTTACCGGTGCTCCCGGTAAATTTTGATAAATTTCAAATAGCGCCTACGGCCGTACAATTTTAGCTGCGACCATAAAAATCTCAGAATAAGTAGTTGTGATATATAATTTCCAAACGGGAATAGTCTTGACTAAAATAGAAACATTTTTGTATAGCTTAATTAATATCTTGATTAATATCTTGACCTTGAGAGGGAGCTATACAAAATAATGAGTTTATTATTTACAATGTCAAGACTTAAGACTCGTTTTCAACCGCATCAACGATCACTTAATATTGTAGGATCGCATTTGCTTCCACTATGTTCATTTGAACCAAATTCATGACCCCATACATACCAAACCTTTGTATTACCTTTAAGGTTTAGAATTACAACGTCGACAAGTATGATCATTCAGTGCGCTCAACAAATACTCGTGTTTTATAAATAGAAATAATATAAAATTGTAATAATTGTAATAAAACACTATTACTACTACTTCTAATATTGATAATTAACATGATGATAAGGAGAAAAATAAGAAGAAAAGGGAGAAAAGGAGAAGAATAACAAGAAAGAGAAGAAGAAAAATAAAAAGAAAGAAGGAAAAGAAAAGAAAAAGAAGTATTGGAAAAAACGAAGAACAAGAATAAGGACTAGACTCTAGAGAATGAGCGGAATAAGAAGAAAGAGTAAAAGAAGAAGGAGAAAAAGAAGAAGAAGAATGAGAAGAAGACGTAGTGGAAGCACACAAAAAAGAAGAAATAAGGAAAATAAAATAAGAAGAAGTAGTAAAAGAAGAGCTGAAAAGGAAGAAGAAGAAGAAGAAGAAGAAGAAGAAAAAGGACTAGAAGAACAAGAACAAGAAGGAGATGACTAATATTCAATAACAAAGTCCAATCACACACACACACAAAAAATGGGTGGTATGAGTGCTCCATAATCATTTTCTAAGTACCAATTAATATAACACCCAAATCGTAGTTTCACTACATTGCACATCCGCCCTCATATGGTTTGAAACCAGATCGTCACTTTTAATTGGTCAAGTTGGTATCCTTTTCTTAATTCTACCGGTCCTTCATCATGTTTATAGCAGCGAAGCACTTGGATTAACCAGGGTATGTAAGTTCCAAATAGGGGTGCAAGATACCTGCGTCCGTTTTGGGGGAAATGGGGACGTTTTCTTTGGAGGAAGCAATATCATTGGTTCGAGCTAAACACATGGTAGCATTTACTGAAAATCATGTTATGAAGTATCCTCTTCTATCGTCTATACACGTTGCCTTTCACCTTTTCCTTCTCTCTCTCTCTCTCTCTGTTTCTCTTTTTCTCTCTTTCTTTTTCTCCATCTATCTCTCTCTCTCTATATATATATATTATATAGATATATCCTTAATTGTCTCTTTCTTTGCTATCAGATGGGGGCACCTGGCCCCGTAGCCACTAACTGCAGAAGAATAGCTGGACATATTCATCATCAGTCTAAAGAAAACACCCCATTCTCATTTGAGGGGGGCGTCACGGGGTTCCCTATAATTTCACAATTATGGATATGCCACTGTTTTTTTAGATGCATCTCACGGAACGTTTGAAGACCAAAATTATGTTCATCTGATTAAGCGCCTAAAACCCGTGAGCTTCCGGGGTTCTCCACCCCTTGGACCCCACGCCAATTACATGTAGTGTCCTGCCATGCAGTGTCACAAATAAGGTAACAAAATATGCTCATCTGAGTGTAATTACATGCCTAAAACCCGTGAGCTTCCGGGGACTCTGCCCCCTGGACCCAACCAATGGCCCTAAGGTGTGATCCTGGATGCTCATCTGATGGTGATTTCGGGGGTACTTTATTGCCCAAAACCCCTGAGCTCCGTCCCCTGGACCCCACACCAATTAGTGACCTACCAGCTATGTCACAAATAACATATCAACATAAGCTCAACTGACGGTAATGAATTGTCTTAAACCCCTGAGCTTCTGGGTGCTCTGCCCCCTGGACCCCATCCCAAATAGTAACCTGCCAGTTTCATGAATAAGGTATGACAATATGCTCATCTGACCGTAATTTAATGCCCATATCCCTTGAGCTTCTGGGGGCTCCGCCCCTTGACCCCACGTCACTTTACGCTACGCTCCACCTAATAGCCTCCCCCATCACCCACATCGAAAAACGTTCAGCGGGGCCTGCATGTAAGAGTGGTGGTGATGCAGATTTTGTTATACCCCCCCCCCCCCCCTAAAAAAAAAAAAACACGTTTTGCTCATTTCAGAAACAGACCTAATACAGATATTACAATATAGCCTATAGTGTTGCCTGTTTCTTCGCAAAACTGTCTCATCAGCTTTGGTTTTGGCCACCCAGAGGGTATTTTCATATGAATCCGAACGCATGTTAAAATAGCAGGCTCCCCTCGAATTCTGACCCAATGTAGGATTCATTCTCTCTCGATTTTGGCTAACCAAAACAGTTACGATCTCAAATCATCTGCATAATCAGTTCGGAATCATGTGACGCAATGAATAAAGAGTTGCCTGTCTCTTAATTCGCACAATTTGGGGCTCATTTTTGGTTTGGGCCATACAGAGGAGCGAAACCACAAAGAGCATTTTCTGAGGAATGTCTCTAGTTCTTTAACCCACAACATCAGTACTTGACAAAGGAAACCTCTCTAGCCAATGATCATGATGAATGTGCTAAAATGTGGAAGCAAACCCAATGAATGCATTAAAATTATGTCTGTCTTTACACACATAATACTGCGTGGGTCTCATTTGCAATTGTTTGTTGTGGCCAAACAGAGAAACGAGAGCACCAATTAATAGTTGTAAAGATCAATAGTACCTGTATATACACCCATCACCTGTTAAATTCCAAATTGTTCAGACAGAACAGTTTATGCGCTGCAGGAATGTCTCAAGCTCTATGACCTACAATATCAGTAACTTACAAAACACATGCCTAGCTTGAAACATCCTGGTGATTATGCAAATGTTGAGAAAACAGTACCCATTGAATGCATTACATGATGTCTGTCTATCTATTTTACAATTTACAAATTGCATGGATATCTCAAGTTAAAAAGGAACAATCACGGGCCTGCCTAAGTAATTATATAAATAAATTATGAACCTACCACTAAAAGTGTTCAAAATCGTTTACACACTGCTGTGACGTTGTTTACGTTCTATGACCTGCATGCAATAAGAGCTTTACAATACATTTTACAAGAACCCAAAATAATTTATGTCCACCATACATTATTATTTAAGCCGTTATCATCATTTTCGTTAATTTCATTTTCTCGGTCTTGTGTAAGATGACAATTTAAACTTATACGCACTATACAGGTATTCAAAAAAGTGTCAAATTTACCTCTCCTTTTTTTTCTTTTAGTGCAAGGTTTTCAAATACTTAAGAAAGAAAAAAACAACATTTTGTTTTGCCTTTCCCAGACTGCCAGAGTAGTCATATAAGTACAAATAATAGATTATACAAATATACCATAACACATTGTTTTTCTTGGTCTCCTCATTGGAGACCACACACACACACACTCAAAAATGGAAAAAACCTCTGCAATTTCTATTACATGTTAAGGCACTGGCAGTGCGACAGTGCCTGTAATGCTAGGAGTCCACTGGGCCAGCGCCAGTTGGTGCCAGTTTGCGCCAATGCAATTTACTGTGGCGCCTAGTGTCGCCAAAAAGGTGCCTAGTGGCGCGTAGTGGCTCAAACTGCCTCCCAACTGGCTCGTGGTGGCCCGTAACGGCACCAAATTTTAATGTGGCGGCAAGAAAATTTCAAAATGTTTGAAATTTTCGTCGCGCCACTTGCATCGAGCAATCAGCGTCAAGTGTCCGCCAAGTGGCACCAAATGGCGCGTACATATCGCCCTTTGGCGCAAACAATCCGCCTATTGGAATCCACTGGAATGTAATGGCGCGCGCCAAGTTGCGCCAATGAGATTTCGCGCCACATGGCGCCACTTGGCGCCAAGTAGCACCTTGTTTGCGCCACTACGCGAGCCAAACGGCACCCGATTGGTGACTACTTCGCGCCAAATGCCACCTGGTTGCCCGCCATTCGGCGCCACTTGCCGCCTATAAAAGCAGGGCGGCATCGCAGGACTTTCTCACAGTGATGGCGGCAGTTCTCCAAGCTCCAGGGATGAGGTTGTGCTGGGCATCCTCCTGGTCCAACATGCGGACGTCCAGTGCCTGATAGCGCTTCCTGATGAGGTTGTGCAGCATGACTGCAGCTTCAACGAGCAGGCGGACTGTGTCCGGTTCCTGTCTCATCTGGCCAAGGAAGCACTGGAACCACAGAGCCAGAATACCAAAGGCATTTTCAACCACACGCCTTGCCCTGGACAGCCTGTAGTTGAAGATCTTCTGCTGTTGGTCCATGTTACGACGGCCATAGGGCTTCATCATGTACGTCCTCATGGCGAAGGCATCGTCTCCCACGAAGAAGTACGGCATAGGGTGCTCTTTATCATCATGGGGAAGAGGAGCTGGATCTGGGATGCCTAAAGTGCCAGCTTCAATGCACTCCTTCAGTTCACTGTTGTTGTAGATCTGGGCATCAGACTGATGGTCAACCCCACCCACATCGACCCACATGAACTGGTACTTTGAATCTACCAGAGCCATCAGGACAACCGAGAAGAACTGCTTGTAGTTGAAGTAAAGGCTGCCTGATTTGTTGGGCTTCTGGGGACGGATGTGCTTTCCATCATAGGCTCCCAGACAGTGAGGAAGATTCCATCTGGCTTCAAAATCACCTGCAACCTCAAGCCAGCCTTCATTGGTTGTGGGGAGGGAGATGACTTCTGCAGCATACTCATCCACTATCGCTCTGGCTACATCAGGGACAAACTTCTGGATGGTTTCCTTGCCCACTCGGAAGTTGTAAGACAGCTCGGCATAGGTGGCCCCAGTGGCGAGATGGCGGAGGAAGACGGACAATTTGAGACCAGGGGGAATGGCCTTCCTGAAGGGGGTGTCCTTCTTCTGCAAGTGGGGTGTAAGCCTGACCAACAGGTCATCAAACATCTCTGGGGACACCCTGGTGTAGTTCTTGAACTTCCTCCTGTCATTCTCCCTCAGCTCTTCCATCAAAGTGTGGTACTGTACACGTTCGGCCCTCAACTGTGGGTGGAGCATGGGTCTAAACCACCAGTTGTGCTTCCTTTTATTCTTAGGAGGCTCTTCTTCTTCAGGATTGGCCAGCATAAGTTGATAGGCAGTGGCCACCTCAGCATCTCTCATCATCTTCTGATGGAGCAGCATCATCACTCCAACATTATCAAAAGCCTCAGACATATCAAAATTGTAAATATTTAGTAGAGATGTTGTTCATACGGCAGCTGAGGGGGGTCTGAACCAGGTAGCCGATGGCCGGTATTTGTATAGTCGGCAAGTAGCGCCAAGCGGCGGTAAGTTCAAACCAATATGGCGACCTTTGGCACAAACTAATCACCAAGTGGCGCAAAGTAGCCGTTTATTGGCGCTAATGGCGCCAACAGGGTGAATTTTGGAATCAAATGGCCGTGTAATGGCGCAAACTGGCGTAAACTGGCGCAACATTTTGGAGCAAGCGAGGTGGCATTTGGCGCACGCCATATGGCACCCAATTTAATCCACTTGGCGACACATGCCGAGCGGACATTAATTCGGCGCCACAGCGAGCCACTACGCGCCAATCACATAATCTTTGGCGCGAAATGGCACCAACTGGCGCTGCCCCAGTGGACTCCTAGCATGAGGGACGGCACATTGCCTACAAGAATGTCACAAGTGGCAGTCCACGTTCTCGTCTTGCAATTCTAAAAGTCCCTATTGATAGCACACTAGGGTCGCGGCCTCAATGCACACACATCAATGACGTTTTGCATGATCATCATGAAACAGTGCATTCTGAAACAGTGTTCTCTGGTCGGGGCGAAGGCGTGCGATGGGGTCCAAAATTTCGTTCGCAACGTGCAACAATGAAACCTGTCACAAATACAAATCTATATGATTATATCAAACCATGCGTGTGACCATGCGAGGCATTGTAACATTTCTTTCATTTTCATAAATTGATCGCGTTCACTGACGCTGTGTAGTATTACTTCCTCGTATGTTCTACATGTTGGCCTGTTCGGAACTGGGAGATACAGAGAGACAGAGGGGGTGTTATTTGGAAAGTTGGGAATAGCGTGGGGAAAGAAAGACCGTAATCCGGGCTTCATAAATCGGGACAGACAGAATAAAGATTTGTTGGAAAGGTAGAGGCGGAGAGATAGACAGAGAGAGAAAGAGAAACAAAAAAAAACAGAGAGAAAGACAGAGAGAAAGCAGGGATATCGATATAAATAACATTTATGTCTTTAATTAAGATGTCCTTATATATATATATATTTATATCAGAGAGAGAGAGAGAGGGAGAAAAACAAGCCTTCCACATTAGCAAAAAGAATTTTGTTTCTTTAATTTCTCTCCCTCATGATTATACATTTCATGCCCAAGCTCATAGTTGTTTTCATTTTCTCTCTCGATCCATATACTAATACTCACACTTGCTTAATTCACATTTCATACTCGTTTCATACTCGTTTTATAACCGTTTCATCAATTGTCCACACCCCCATCAAAACGACCCAGCCCACTTCCTATACACCAAAGTTGCTGTTCTCACCTTCGTATTTTGGAATCCGAAAGAAAGTTTACCTCCTAAGACTGACTGTCCTTTGATGTTTAAACGTCGCCTAAAGAAGAAATATTCGATAATGATCTGGTGATTCGTGCACATCAAGATTGCGTCTAAATGTGTATCATCCAAACTGAAACCGAACATGAAGCCGCGATTGCCTTTTCACGCATGCTTGCATGTCGTGCAGAAATAGGCAAATAATGGGAACAAAATGTGTACCACTGTCGCGTGATGAAGGTGTATTGACAAAGGATAAGCCCCGCTGCACTTTGTGAATATATCGAAATATGTGAATAATATTTCAGCGTTATACACAAGGAATGTATTGGCGTCAATCACAAGGCCGTCCGTCAGTGTGTGTTTACATCCATATTGATGATACCCTCAAAATTTAGTTGCGGTTGATAGTTACGGGTTCGAGAGTTACAACATCGACAAGTATGATCATTCAGTGCGCTCAAGAAATACTCGTGTTTTATATATGAACATTTACAAAAAATATGTAATTAGTGTAATAAAATACTATCAGTAAGTATACTACTACTACTACCTACCTACCTGGCTGCCACCGTCATGTGCTGGCGATTGGCGACCACATCTGCACATGTTCTTGTTGTCTTTCTCCTTTTGTTTCTATCCTGTGCTAATCTTTTTGCTTCTGAATATGTGAGACCTGTCCATTCTTTGATGTTATCAAACCACTGCTTTCTCTGTCTGCCTCTTTTTCTTTTTCCTTCTACTTGGCTTTCTATCATTTGTGCTGCTAAGGAGCTCCCACTGCCACGCAGAATGTGTCCGAAGTAACCAATCTTGAGGCGGGCCACTTTTCCAAGGAGATCTCTCTCTGTGTTTAGTTCTTGTAGAACACTGAGGTTAGTTCTGTTGTCCTTCCAGCTGATCTTTAGCATTTTCCTCCAGAACCACATTTCTTCTGCCATGATGCGATTTCATCGGCTTTGAGCAGTGTTCAGCTTTCAGCACCATAAAGCAAAGCACTCCAAACCAGGGTTTTGACCAGTTTTATTTTCAGACCGGTTAAGATGTTCCTGTCATTCCAAAGTACGTGCAGGTCAACCATTCTCTTCTTTGCTATAGCTATTCTTATCTTTATGTCATTGGTACAGCTGGAATCGCTGTTCTTTGTAGATACTACTACTACTACTACTAATATTGATAATAATAACGATAACAAGGAGAAAGGAATAAGAAGAACTGAGAAGAAGAAGAAATACAAGAAGAAGAAAGAAGGAAAATAAAATAAGCAGAAGTAGTAAAAGAACAGGAGAAAACGAAGAACGAGAACAAGGAAACGAAGTGATTTTACCCCTCCCTTCCCTTCTCTTCTCCCCTCCCCCGCCCTTCCCATTTGTTTCCTTTCCTCTGTTTCTAATTTTCCTTTTCTCTCTCTCTCTCTTTCTCTTTCTCTCTCTCTTCCTTCCTCACCCTTTCTTCCACCCTATATGCCTTCCTCTCTCAATTTCTATCTTCTCCTATTTATACCTCTCCCTCATCCCCTCCCCTACCTCCCCCACCCTCTCTCTCTCTCTCTCTCTCTCTCTCTCTTCCTCTCTCAATCTCTATCTTCTCCTATTAATTAATCTCTCTCCCTTGCTTCTTCTCCTACCCCCCTCTCTCTCTCTCTCTCTATCTATCTATCTCCATCTCCTTCTCTCTCCTACCCCACTCCCTTTCATTCTAACATTTCCCCTTCCTCTTCCTGCCTTCACATTCCACCACTCCTTTTGTCTCTCTCCACCTCACAGCTCGGCCAAACTCCGGCGACATCCCGGGCGACGACGAAGATGGGTATGACGTCGACATCCCTCTATCCGATGTCTGTCGTGAGGGCCTCATCGACAACGAGCCGCCATATGACAACGGGTTTTGTCACCTTCATGCTCCAATCCATCTGCCCGTCGCTCTTCGATGAGGAAGAGGAAGGCTCTGGGTACAGTGGGCTGCAGCGTTTAGCCATTATGGATATCGGTATGTTTGTGACGTGTTGATGAGAACGATGATGATCATGATGATGAACATGATGGTGAAAATGTGGATGAGGATGATGATGATGATGTTGATGATGATGATAATGATGATGATTCACAGTATTTCTATGGCACCATCTTCTGTTTAATATTTCTGGGTTTTTTTCCTGGCAGGTTGGTGATGATGATGATGATGATAATTTATAGCATTTGTAAGTCGCAATAATAATCTGTTAAAACCATTTAAAGGCGAAGGCTCTTGCACTCTTTGTTGGTTGGTCTAATGTATTCAGGTTGTGGTCCGAGCAGGTCGAATATTTACGGCAATAAAGTTGTGAATATTCCTATAAATGTACACTGTTGGTTATAATGCTGGAATAATTTTGTTTACCCCAATTTATTGAATGATTTTGACAATGATTTATTCCTAATAGATCTAGATAATAGTATACGTTCTCAGATTTTATTGAATGACAATTGGGGAGTGTTTGTTTTGTGTGACTGCTAAAGCATGTGTGTGCTACAATGCTAATCAACTAGGTGACCTACGTCCTTAAGTCATAACTGACAGTAATGGGGATTATTATACCTCATAAAAGGGCACTAATATAGCACATCGACACGGTTTTGATCCTGGGGGCTCACATAAACTAGGCCATTGCTTAGCCAATGAATCATGACTGTACGCAAGCGGGCGCTAGGGTACGTCGACGCCCCCACAAAAACAAAAAAAAACAAAGAAAATGCAATAAGTTTTCAATAATCCATTGCATTTTCCCCGACCCCCGACATAAAAAAAAATCTTCTATGTGGGCATGCCTTGAACCATAATGCATGGCCCTACAGAGGAATTTTCCCTGTTTAGGACTGGGGGAAAATGCAATGAATTATTGAAAACTTATTGCATTTTTCTTAGAAATAGTGTTATAGGCAACTCGGAAACCATATTGAAGTGTCTTGTAGCTGTTGCCGGTGGCCAGAAACCTCAAGGTGACAGCCAGCTTAAACCAGGTTCCAGAGACTCCCTGTAGTTAGTATCTCGTTTGGTAATCCTCGGTGCAATTCGTGTCAGAAGTTCATGGAAATCCTGTGGCCCCATCCGCATGAAATTGGTAAATGCTGTTCATATTGCCCCTGCAAGGGCCTGCGCTGGATCCAAGGTTTGACACTTCTTCTTCTTCTAGCTTCTTTCCTCCTCTGTTCTTGTTCTTCTCCCAAGCGTTCATGTTCTGCCACATGACTAATAAGTCTTTCCAGGGCATCCCGATGCTGGAGTATTGCACCTTTTTGCCAAGGGCCCAAACAACCCATGATCTTTATTGCCTGTGTTATTACAACAGTCATCTGTAATTCAAAAAGCAGTGATGTGTTCTGGACAGCAGGCAGCAGTGGATTGAGGGCAGAAAACTAGGTTTTTAAAGCCCCAATGGCTACACTCGCGGCTCCTGCGAGCGTCTATTGCATTTTTACATGGCACTTTCGCACACAGTAAGCAACCGTACGCAACCGTAAGCAAACCTACGCCAGGCCTACGCAAGCGTACGTAACCCTACGCCAATTGCCTACGCCGAAGGTTACTTTTCACGCAAGAACGTCCGGCTTGTAATACACAAAAATCGGTCGGTTTGACTTTACAAACCGGACTTAGTGAGATGCTTTCAGAGGGAGGAAACATGCATACGTATACCCTAATTACGCTTAGTGGGGGCCGGGGTAATAGGTCAATTTCTAATCCTTTTGATGATTCCA
Source organism: Strongylocentrotus droebachiensis (assembly GCA_035222895.1). Lineage (NCBI taxonomy): Eukaryota > Metazoa > Echinodermata > Echinoidea > Camarodonta > Strongylocentrotidae > Strongylocentrotus > Strongylocentrotus droebachiensis. The sequence continues at coordinate 57,395 of JAVYIG010009961.1, forward strand.
AAACCGTACAGTTTACAACTTTTTTTTATAGTTATTAGTTATTACGAATAAAAATGAACTTTCATGACTAAGGACGTCTATTCCCATGCTGTGTTAGTAGTACACTGTCAATCTTACTGCTTCCAAACGATTTCTTCGATAATGTAATCGCATGGATTACTTCGAATAATCGGGTCTTCGCGTCGGGTCGGGGGTAATGTTTATGAAATCAACCACTCTCATCTACTAATGGTCTGGTCTTTACCCAACACGTTGTGAAAACCATCAGGTAAGTCTACCCAAGGTCGCGTCCTTACTGTGCATCATAACATATGATCTTCCGCTTTCGTTTCGTGAAAGGTCATGTCACGTGACCAAACCCACCGGACACGATGAACCGGTGATTCGCAGTAAGCCAATCGCAAGACCAGAACTGAGCATTATCTTTAACGAGCGTGATATGAAAATCCGAACTAATCAATAGACTTTGACTGAAGACAGTGTAATTTAAATGTACATACTTGTTAGAATGAATGGTGATTGTTTTAATGGTTGTTGAAATAATATAGTTCAACTAGAAGTCCTTATGATAATACATGTTATAATTCTTGATGGCTGTTTAATCTGATAGACAAAGCGTACCCCTTTAGCACACTATAATAATGATGAAAAATTATGATGATGAAGATGACAATAGTGATAATGATAATAATAATAAATAATAACATACAACTAATGTTTGTGTGGGTAGGTGCAGGCGTGGGCGTGTGTATGTGTGTGTGTGTGTGTGTGTGTGTGTACATCCATAGCAAGGATACGCTAAAAATGCAGTTGCATTCGATAGTTACGTGGAAGAGTTAAAACCTCCTCAGCTATGATCATTCACTTTACACAACAACTAACAAATGATTTGAAATAAAATGATATTACTTCTACTACTACTACTACTACTACTAAAAACAAAAATAATAATAATCATAATAATCATAATAATCATCATAATAATAAATAATGATCATAATAATGATAATAAAAAAAGAACAATACAAATAATAATAAAAGATCAATACAAATAATAATGATAATGATGATAATAATTAAAGAAGGGTGGAAAAATCTGAAAAATAAGAACAAGAACAAGACCAAGAACAAGAACAAGAAGAAATAAGATAATGGAAGAAGAAGAAGCAGTGTAGTAGTAGTAGTATTAGTAGTAGTAGTAGTAGAAGCAGAAGAAGAAGAAGAAGGAGAACAAGAAAAATAAATACAAGAATAAGAAGAAGATGACGAAAGATCAAGAATAAAGTCCATTCATAAAAATAGGGATGGGTGATATGAGTGCTTCAGAAGCATTTTCTACGGTAGCAATTAGTATTACTCCAAAATCATAGTTTCACCGAAATACAAATTACAGGTATACATCCGCCCTCAGTATGGTCTGAAATCAGATCGTCACTTATATCCATTAAGTTGAGAGTTAAGAGATATTAATGGAGATCATTTACTTGATTCTACCGGTACTTCATCATGTTTGTTTATAGCACCGAAGCACTTGGATTGGGAGGTTGAATTTGTTAAAGGGCAGATCCGGATGGGGGCGCAAAATGCCTGCGCTCGTTTTCGGTTTGATTTGAACACAGGCAGGATAGCATTACTGAAAACTATTTTATGAAGTTTTAGGGCGGGGTTTTTATGTTTATGGTGGTATCATCCCTTATCGTATTTACACGTTGCTTTTCGACTTTTCCATCTCCCCACCATCTCTCTCCCCCCCCCCCCCTCTCTCTCTCCCCCTCTCTCTCTCTCTCTCTCTCTCTTTCCCTATCTCTCTCTCTCTCTCCCTCTCTCCCTCTCTCTCTCGCTCCCATCCCTCTCTCTCTCTCTCTCTCTTTCCCTCGCGCGCTCTCTCTCTCTCTCTATCCTTAATTTTATCTTGATATGCTATCAAATGGGGCACATGGCCCCGAAGCCACCCCATTGCAGAAGAATAGCCGGAATTGGGGGGGGGGGTTGTCTTCATCTGTCTATTAAAAGAAAACGCCCCATTCTCGTTTGAGGGGGCGGCAGGGGGGTTCCCTATAAAATCAAAATTATGGGTACGCCACTGTTTTTAGATGCATCTCAGGAAATGTTTGAAGGCCATTTTACTTGAAGAATAACTCGATACGGTGCTCGCGGAGAGGTGAATCAGCATTATCAATTCACTTCCCTGCCACGTCGGTGATCTTGTTTGGAACTGGAAAGGCTTAGAATTTGCAGAGGAAAAATGGCGCCCTTTCTTCTCGCTTTGATCATATTTGGATTCGCAGCTAGGACTAATTGTAAGTGATCATTACCTTTGTAAATTTCGACCGATGACAGGTACATGCTGCGATTTGCTTTTCGATAAAGAAACAATTCTATGATAGCAAAATATGAAGAGTCATAGTTTTAATATAATGATAAGTGAGTGAGACGGTCAGGCTTTACGACAAATGTTATGTTTACTGATACCCATTGAGCTATGATAAATGTATTCTTCAGAGATTAATTACGCTCTACATTTTTAGAACATTCAAATATCACTTATATAATAGATATAACTGAACGTATAATACTCAGATACTTTGGAAAAACCCTCTACAATTAGCATTATTACACAATGCTGATAATTAGTAATTGATCTACAAAGTGTAGTTGTATTGAGCTAAGTTTAAAAGACAATTTCTTTTTTTATATCGGCCAGGAATCATTAAAGATACTATAATAATAATAATAACAATATGTCTTGTTTACCCAGGATAGCCTCATCAGTATTCATACTGTTCTCCCCCGAGGGCCCTGCAATCATATTATGTCCCTTTGGCAGCCTAATTCTGTAGAAACTTTGCGTTAATTATGAATATGTCATGTATGTCCTATCTGTAAAATTTAGACTTAGCAGTGTCCTAGTATTCAAAATATGCAAGGAAACCCATTTACCTTCTAGACTGCACTGTCAGACACTATTGAGTGACTGACTGACATCTTTTTTTCTTCGGTAATAACATACATAAATGAGCTGTAAGAGGTACATGAGCGTTTGTCTACATCAATAACCCACTACTTGTAATGGCCAAAATTAAACTGATTGAACTTTTTTGCAGCACAAAACGTACAACCATTCGGTAAAAGGGTTTGAAAATCAGACTATTACTGAAGTGATTGCAATCATTTAAGTCGATTCGACAACTGCTGGTCCTTATTTTCCCACTAAAAGCCATTTTCAAGTTCTTTCATTTTGACGGAAGTTCTGAATTAGTATTGTCTTTCAATGCCGTTGGAATCTAACCTTTTCATTTGTTGGGTCTGCAAATGGGACATTAACCAGCGTTCCGTAAGAAAGTACATAGTTTTACCACTTTTTTCCTTTCCTCTGTTTCCCATTTCCTTCTCTCTCTCTCACACTCTCTCTCTTTAAATCTCTCAATCTGTCTCTCTCTTTAACTCTCTATATCTGTCTCTCTTTCTCTCTCTATATATATATCTATCTTTCTATCTCTATTTCTTTCTCTATCTCCATTTCTCTCCACCCCCCCCCCCCCCTTCACTCTCACCTTTTCCCCTTCCTCTCCCTGCATTCACATTCCACCTTTCGCTTTGTCTCTCTCCGCCTCACAGCTCGTCCATACCCCGGCGACATCCCGGGCGACGACGAAGACGGGTACGATGTCAGCATCCCCCTTCTCCGAAGTCTGTCGTTCGGCCTTCACCGACAACGAGCCGAAATATGACGTCGGGTTTGTCAACTACATGGTTGATTCCATCTGTCCATTCCTCTCCGATGATGACGGGGAAGGCTCGGGGGAGGGGGTCCGTTTACTGGTCGGGCTACGGGCTACAGATCTTAACCCTCCAAGATATAGGTATGCTTATGACGTGATGAGGACGACGATAATAAGTAAGCTAATGATCATGCTGGTGAAAATGAGAATGAGGATGATGATGTTGATGATGAGGATGATGATGATGATGATGATGATAATTAAGGTTAGAAAGGTGATGATGATGATGATGATGACGATGGTGGTGTTGGTAATGATGATAATGATGATGATGATGATGCTGATGATGATGATGATGACGATGACGATGATGATGATGATGATGACGATGATGATGATGATGGTGGTGATGATAATGATTATAATGATGATGATGATGATAATGATGATAATGATGATAATGATGATAATGATGATAATGATGATAATGATGATAATGATGATAATGATGATAGTGATGATAATGATGATAATGATGATAATGATGATGATAATGATGATAATGATGATAATGATGATAATGATTTTGTTCTTTTACGTGGTTGATAATGAAGAGAATGATGATGATGATGATGATGAAGGTGAGAATGGTGATGATCGTGATGATGAAGGTGAGAATGGTGATGATCGTGATGATGAAGGTGAGAATGGTGATGATCGTGATGATGATTCATATAATTTCTATGGGGCGCCATATTCTGATTAATATATATTTTTTTTTTATGGCAGGTTGGTGATTATGCATGATGAAAATAATGACGATAGTGGTGATGGTGAAGATAATAATGATGACAATGATTTTGTACTGGTAGGTAGGCAAAAATGAAGAGGATCATGATGATGGTGATCTTGATTATCGCATTTTTATGGCACCATAATTCTGTTTAATATTTTTGTATTTTTCTGGTCGGATGATAATGATGAACATGACGACGACGAGGACGATGATGAGGATGATGATATTTCTCAGCATTTGTAAGTCGCCGTATGTTTGTTAAAACCATTCAAAGGCGCAGACTCTTGCACTCTTTGTTGGTTGGTCTAATGTATTAATATTGTGGTCTGATTAGGTTAGTTACCGAGAATGATTATTTAAGGCCAATGAATGAAAAAAAAAGTTTCCCTGGGATGTTTTGAATATTTCTAAAAATGTACGATGACAATAAATGAATGAGATATAAAAGAAATCACGAATTTATATATTAAAACTCTGTTATCTCTCTCTCTCTCTCTCTCTCTGTCCCTCAATCCCTTACACGATCTCTCACATTCATCCTTCCATCCATCTCTCCCCTCCACTACTAATCTCATCCGTCCGTCATTGATTCCTCCCCAACCCCCTGTTTCCCTACATCCCTCCATCCATCTCTCCCTCCTTCCCTCCCCTCCATTCCACTGAACCTTCCATCCCCATTATTTCTCCCCTTACTAATTCCTCCCTCCATTTCTCCATCTATTCACCCCTATGCCTTCCTATACGCCTCAATCCATCCATCCCTCCCTCATCAAACTGTCCCCCACACTATCAACCATATCCCTCCATCGATCCGTCCCCCCTCCACTATTTATCTTCGCCATCCATCTGCTCCATCAATCCTTCCCTCCCTCCTTCCATCCCTCTATCCGTCCTTCCACTGCTATATTCCTTAATTCCACACCCTTCCATGAATATATCCTACCCTCCGCCCTTCCCCATCTCCCTCCCTTCATCCATACACACTTCTATCCACCCATCCATCCTGTCCTCGTTAATCTTTCCGTCCCTCCCTCGAGACACCACCACCCCCCCCCCCCCCCGCGACCCCTCATCCTTTCCCCTTCCTCTATTCCACCCTCCATCCATCCTTCCATCCCTCCATCATCGTCTCACCTCCCCAGTCGAAGCGCTCTCTCCAGATCCCGGTGACCGGCAGATCCTCAGAGGGTTGGCCGAGAGTGCCTGCAAGTCCGAGGTCCAGGGGCACATGGGCATCGATTCCTTCTGCCGTTTCCGTCGGGACGGCATCAAAGTCAGCGGCATGGAGGATGGTCGCGGTGCTGGTAGCGGTGCTGGTAGCGGTGCTGGTAGCGGTGATGGCAGTGGTGATAGAAGTGGTAGTGGTGATGGTGGCTATGGCTTTTCTGTTTATTGGAGTAGTATGGTTGACGGTGGCAGTTTCTGGTAAATGAAGAAAAAAACATGAATCGTTTGACACATTAATTTTGAATTAAACATAGTCAAATAAGTAAACTGTATCATGTGTATGTAGTACTACACAAAAAAATGTTTTGGTCTTGATATGCTTGATGTAAGGTGTTCCATGTGGCTATATCTTTTCAAAGAAACAGCTTTAAAAAATTTCATTCTTCTCATATGTCAGTTGCATGGGAAGTACTTCATTGATAGTCCACTGAGAACGGTATAGGTGTAGTTCTCCAAACGTTCCTATATTTGAAATATGGCGAGAAGTGACTCGAAACTTTCATATCACACGTCTGTAGTCACATACTCACATTTCTGCGTGTACTGCATTTTATTTTCAACAGTATTAGGTCAATTTCCAATCGTTATGATGATTCCAAACCCTTACAGTTCACAACTATGTTATGGTTATTACGAATACAGATGAACTTGCATGACTAAGGACGTCTATTCCCATGTTTGTAGTACACTGTCAATCTTAATGTTTCCAGACAATTTCTTCGACAATGTAATCGCATGGGCTTACTTCGAATAATCGGGTCATCGCGTCGGGTAGGGGGTAATGTTTATGAAATCATCAATTCTCATCTATATTGGTCTGGTATAATTTACCCGACACGTTGAGAAAAACCTAAGGTAAATCTGCAAAAGGTCGCGTCCTTAACGTGCATCTTCACATGCATCTTCCGCTTTCGTTTCGTGAAAGGTCATGTCACGCGACCAACCCACCGGACATGATGAACCGGTGATTCGTAGTAAGCCAATCGCAAGACCAGAACTGAGCATTATCTTTAACGAGCGTGATATGAAAATCCAGACTAATCAATAGACTTTGACTAAAGACAGTATAATTTAAATGTACATACTTGTTAGAATGAATGTTGAATGTTGTAATGGTTGTTGAAATAATATAGTTCAACTAGTATACTAGTAAACCTTATTACAATACATGTTATAATTCTGTATGGCTGTTATAATCCGATAGATCGCGTTTTGCAAATGGATTTCCTAGGTCGTACATAAGCAAAGTCTTGCAGAAGTTAGTTCTCTTAAATACCAATGTTAATTTTGCCATGTACATTATGTGTATGTAACATGTGATGTAAGTTACATCTAGGCCTAAGTACTAGTCTGGTTCAGACGGAGGCAAGTTACCCGAGGGTAAAGGTCGTGTTAAGAGCTAGTCGGGGTAAAAATGGCGAAGTAATAATAATAATAATAGTGGCTACTTGTATAGAGTAGTGACCGACTGAAAGATGATCGTGTTAGCTACACCTAGGTGTACCGTGTAGCTACCTCTACCCCGACCTATTTACTCCTAGTAGTCTTGTTCAGACGGAGGCAAGTTACCCAGGGTAAAGGTCGTGTTAAGAGCTAGTCGGGGTAAATATGGCGAGGTAGGTGTAAGGGTAGGTATGGTGGCTCCTAAGGGACACGCAAACGCAACATTTGACGTATACCTTTGCTTGGTAATTTTTTCATTTTTCTGTACTCAATGGCCCTGAAGGGACACGCAGACATGAAAATCTGCGTCCGATATTCATGTCTGCGTCTCCCAAAATTGACACGCAGACGTGAAATTGGACGCAGATTTTCTTCTTCTTCACGTCTTGGACGTAAAAAGACAACAAAACCCTTGCAAAGGTATACGTCAAATATATACGTCTGCGTCGGCCCAAAAGGGACACGCAGACGCGAATATTGGACGTGAATATTTTTCCAGTAAGCTGAGCACCATGAAGATGAGCGCACATGGGTTTGTCTGCCTCTAGTTACTGATAAAGGGATTACCAGCTGGTATTGAATACTCTGTCCAGATTCACAGTCGTCTAATTGCAGACCCTACACCTAACGTATTCAGTGTAGTTTGCAGGCACAAACCCTGGTCAGTCGTAACAGAGAGTCTGCACTATAAGACTACTATAGGCCATGTACTATAGCTGCTCCTGACACAACCAGTAGGTAGCTGGGCTAGGCTTCTCTCAAGGCACAATGATTTTTTTTGGTAAAGTCTCAAATTAGGTTCTGTGCTTGCAGACTATATTCAGTGTCTCTAAAGTCTCACTTGTTAATGTTTTCAGCAAGAATGCACTTGGCAATGGAATGCTACAGGTTGCAACGTACATGTTATTCATTCACTATCATTATTATTGTTTGAGGACAATCAGATGACTAATAGAGGAAGTTATGAAACAGTAACAATACAAAATTGGTTCCATATGTGGACTTTATTTGTTTCATTAATTTAGTTACCAACAGCAAATAAATACGGTAGGCCTACAATGATTTTTTTTAAAAACCATTTTCATGACGAAATCGTATAGAGAGAGATAAAAATAAAAGAAGAAGAAGAGGGAAATAGAGGAGTGATAGAAAGGGGAAAAAGGAGGTGAAGAGAGAAGGATATGTTAATAGAGAGCAGTAGAGTATGTACGTGGCTCCTAAACATCATGTCTACAATTTCAATTCAGACAAAATATATAGACAACAAAATCACAAAGAAATACAAATGCATTGAATATAGCTCAAATTGTTGATTTTCTTCTTCTCTCATTACCAATCAATTACTTCTTTTTGTGTTTCGTTTTTCTCTGTATTTCTTTCCATCTCTCTCTCTCTCTCCTCTGTCTCCTAATGTCCCACCACTCTCTCTCTCTTCTCTCGATCTTTTCCTTTCTCCCTCCCAATCTGTCTCTCCCTCTCTTTCCTCTTTCTATCCCAATCTGTCTGCCCCTCTCTATTTCTCTCTCCCAATGTCCCTTTCTCTCTTTCTCCTCTTTATCGTTTCTCACTCCCAATCTGTCTCTCCCTTCTCTCTCCCAATCTGTTTATCCCCTCTCTCTCTCTCTCCTCTTTCAACGTTTCTCTCTCCCAACCTGCCTCTCCCCTCTCTCCTTTTCTCTCTCGATCTCGATCTCTCTCTCTCTCTGTCGAATTTCGAATACAGTACAGAGAGAATGGGAAGGGAGGAAGGACAGGAGAGATAGAGAGAGATGGAAAGAAATAGAGAGAGAATAATATGGTGTGATAGGAGAGGGGGGGCAAATGGCAACAAGATGCACAAAAAGAAGTAATTGCTTGGTACAGGCAAAATATGTTTACAAATTTCAAAGCGTAATGTATCTAGGCCTTCTATAGTATATATACATTTTAGTCCATAAAATAGAATGAAGTGGTGTACAATTAATGTCGAGATAAAGCTGTTTAAAACATAGCCGAACAAACCCATATCTTCCTGGTGCTCAGCTTACTGAAAAAAAATTCGCGTCCAATATTCGCGTCTGCGTGTCCCTTTTGGGCCGACGCAGACGTATATATTTGACGTATACCTATGCAACAAATTTGTGGATTTTCACGTCGAAGACGTGAAAATCCACAAAATTGACGTATACCGTTGCAAGGGTTTTATTGTCTTTTTACGTCCAAGACGTGAAGAAGAAGAAAATCTGCGTCCAATTTCACGTCTGCGTGTCCCTTTTGGGAGACGCAGACATAAATATCGGACGCAGGTTTTTATGTCTGCGTGTCCCTTCAGGGCCATTGAGTACAGAAAAACGAAAAAATTACCAAGCAAAGGTATACGACAAATTTGTGGATTAACGTCTTTGACGTGAACATCCACTAATTTGTTGCATAGGTATACGTCAAATTTGTGGATTTTCACGTCTTTGACGTAAAAATCCACAAATTTGTTGCATTGGTATACGTCAAATTTGTGGATTTTCACGTCTTTGACGTGAAAATCCACAAATTTGTTGGATTGGTATACGTCAAATTTTGCGTTTGCGTGTCCCTTAGGAGCCACCATAGGTAGGAGTAGTGACCGTCTGAAAGATGAACTTGTTAGCTTCACCTAGGTGTAGCTACCTCTACCTCTACATATTTATTCCTAGTAAATGCCAGGAGTAACTCGCTAACACGACTAGAGGGTAGCGTAAGTTGACCGTGTGGATGCTCTCAACTTACACACGGGAGTAACTGTGACCTTTCACGAGCCATTTATACACATAGTTTGGCCAACGGCCAACTTGGTTTCACTGGGTCACAACATGGCGTATATTATTTTGTTTTGTGCTTGCCCAACAAAGCAGTAGTCGCCATATTGTGTCCAATTCGAACCGGGTTGGCCAAACTCTGTGTATAGATGTGTATACATGACTCTGCGTAAGGAAGGTCGTGTTAACTTAATCGTGGCAAGTTGGGTCCGCTTTTAAGTTCACACAACCTTCCACCGACCAGCGTAACTTACGCAGAGTTGGACACAATATGGCGACTACTGTTTTGTTGGACAAGCACAAAACAAAATCAAGTTTGCCAAACTCTGTGTATAGATGGCTGTTAAAGGGGGCGGTACCCGAGAAGCAATTGTTGTAATGAGAATATTAAGTGAGAGATGTATACAGCATGATCATGACCTATATAACTGTTTTGTGGACTACGAAAAGGCATTTGATCGTGTCAATAATCTAGGCCGATGGAAGTGCTGTCTGCCATTGGTGTTGATTGGAGAGACCGCGTAGACTGATTGCATCCCTGTACATGTTTCAGTCTGCAAGCGTTCGCGTTGGAGATGGGGTCTCTGAACCAGCCGGCATTGGACGGGGAACACGTCAGGGATGCCTGCTGTCTCCTCTTCTCTTCAATATATATGCAGAGGCAATGGTAAGAGAAGCTCTGGCAACGTTAGAAGAAGGAGTGAATGTTGGAGGAGTGTTCATTATAAGTCTGTACGGTACGCTGATGATCAGGCCACGCTCGTTGTCACTGCCGATAGCCTTCAAAGACAGATGGTACAGATGGACCAAGTGGTCAGGAGCTATGGCATGAGAATAAATGAGAAGAAAACGAAGGTGATGATGATAAGTAAGGCCAAGACAAAAGAAATAACCAACATGATAAATGGCAACAGACTAGTGCAAGTCAACCACTTCAAGTATCTAGGCATTGTGCTGACTGAGGATGGCAAGTCTGCCAAAGAGGTCAGCTTGCGCTCAGCTTTGGCAAGAGCTGCCTTCACCCAACGACAAGATATCCTGATGAGCCACAATATTGACCAGAGTTTGAGAAAGCGTCTTGTAAAGTCTCTAGTATGGAGTGTACTGTTATAAGGAACAGAGACGTGGACACTCGCCAGGAAGGACATTCAGCAATTGGAAGCGGTCGAAATGTGGTGCTGGCGTAAACTACTAGGTGTGTCTTGGAGGGACAGAGTTTCGAACGAAGAGGTGTTGCATTGAGTTCAAGAAAAGCGGGTGCTGCTTCAAACAGTTAGAAAGAGACAGAAGAAATGGCTTGGACACATCATGCGGCATGATGATAGCTTGATGATCAGATTCCTAGAAGGCCGTCTACATGGAAAGAAGTTGAGGGGAAGACCTCGTAAAGGCTTTCTAGATGATTTGATTGCGGGATGTGGAGCAACGGGATATGAAATGCTGAAACGGATGGCTAAAGACCGAAGTACTTGGAGAGACGCTTGAAGTAGAACTCTGATTGGGTCACTGAACCTGTCATAAACTGACAGATCACTATTGATAATGAAAAGGTTACAGATACTCCCGGGTGAAAGTTGAGAGCATCCACTTGGTCAACTGACGCTACCCTCTAGTCGTGTTGGCGAGTTACTCTTGGATTTGTCTAGGAGTAAAAAGGTCGGGTTAAAGGTAGTTACACCACGGTGTAGCTAAGACAGTCATCGTTCAGAAGGTCACTATTCCTACCTTTACACCTATACCTCGCCATATTTACCCCGACTAGCTCTTAACATGACCTTTACCCTGGGTAACTTGCCTCCGTCTGAACAAGACTATTTACAAATACCAATGATAATGATAACTTACAAGTTTATTGGAATTCCACATATTGGAGCCGCGAGGGGAAACAAGGTGTAGATGCTTTTATAAAACTTTTCACTATTTACAAAATTTTTGATGGAAAAGAATTTAAAAAGAAAATTAAAAAAAACAGAGACTTCCTCATATTTTGTTTTACCTATTGAATTGTCGTTTACAGATAGAAGACAATTTTAGAACACCATGTATATTCTTCCAGAAATGGAGGCAAATGCTAAAAATGTGAAGATGTGTATTATTATGGGGAAATAAAGAAGACCAGAAATGGTAATTTTGCCCACAAAAAAAAACATCATGTAAATTTAAATTGGATTGCATTTGGTGGGGGTAGTTTTCGGTTGTACGACACATTTTCTAGTGACAATTGCTCCTCGGTTATTTTCTACACTAACATGATTCGTAGTTTCAACCCGGAAAATCATAAAATAGAGACCCTTAGCCTAAAACTAATAATATAAAGGCTCGTTTAGATATGATGTGGTAAATGTGTAGGCTCCCTATATATAAAAGAATATCCTCTTTTTTGTTTGTTATAACAGAAGCAATGTTTCGGGAATCCTGAACGAATTGTATTACACATTTGAAGAAAATTTATTTGTAGTTTGTACGTCGTGTTTATGTTGAAATTCTAAATATGAGAGAAATGATCCGTCACTTTTTGGATATTGCTTATAAAGCGTATCCCTATAACGTACCATAATAATAATGATGATGATGACAATAACGATAATGATGATGATATTAATAATAATGATAATGATATCGAAAATAATATCGCTAGTGATATTCGTTTGTCTCGCAATGTATGGTCAACAAAGGATCAAAATACCATACATTGCGAGACAAACGAGTGTCACGTACTAGCGATATTATTTCCGATAGTATATATTCGCAATGAGTAATATATTCAGCAATAATAATGATGATAATAATTCAGTTTCAGTTTAATTTTCATTTCCAACAGAACATTAACTTTGACAAAAAATCAGATATACAATTCAACATTCAATAATATAATAAATTGTACATGGTTTAAAGTTATTAAGAAAATATTAAAATAATAACATAAAACTAATATGTGTGTGTGTGTGTGTGTGTGTGTGAGTGACTTTGCTTCTGAGAAAAGCATTTGATAATAATAACAACCTAGGCTTCTATAGCGCATTTCATCTTCGAATAATACTGTTTGCACTCTCGCAAACAATGCCTCCTGTTCATCCAAACGTACCACACACAAATGATACCAAACGATTCGGGATATAACACTCTTTCAAAACATGTATGATAATCTTCCGTTCATAGCTGACTTTTAAAATAAATGTCAATTTCCTGAGTGTATACTTTTTTTGACTCGCACGGTATAGAGACGTCCCAATATTATTCGCTATAAAAGCATGATTATATCATTATGGAATTATGTGAGGTATAATCTTCCATCCAAATTATGTAACGAATTTTTATGTTCAATTTAATCATATTCTCAAAGGGGATGAAATAAATAAACTTGAAATATGAATTTGATCTCTGAAATTTCCAGAAAATTGTTCTTTGTCCAGTGTCATTGGTGTGAGAAAAACTTCCAAAAGAAGTGAAAGACCGAGTTGATGATATTCTTATAAAATGTCAGTGGTTATAACGGCAATCGTGAATGTCAGCAATCAAGAAGAAGGGGGGGAACGGTATATTGTGTGTTTTAATAAAATAAAAACTCATAATTTCAATTCCGTATGATAATATGCTTAAAAATATGAAATTCAATTATTTTTAAAAGACAGTATTTAATTTTTATTCAGGAAAAAAGCAATGCTGTTCTAAATTTTTGGATGAAATAAGTTTTTGTGAAACAAAGTCAATGAATACAAAAAGTAAAGGCTATCCTTCAAACCATCCGTTTGTAGTGACTTGAACTTTTCTAAGGTCACAAATGTTTACCAACATTGTAAATACTCAGCATTTTCAGCATACCTTTCGTTAGTACTTTCCGTTCAGCCAGCTTCAATAACAATAACAATCTACAGCTGCACATTCTAAACATTCTCTTAGTTAATCTCATCCGTGGAACCACCCAGCAACAAGAGTGTTATTTTAGTTACTCCAATCGGACCGCACCTTATTGTTTTAATAAGCCAATCACCACACCTTTAGCGCACTTGGAAAAGTCTCCACACACGAATTTTACTCACTCCTCCTGTCTTCGGTTTCGACACTCGGACGCGTTTTTTATAGGAAGAATTCGGACTTTACAACAAGCGTTATTTCGTTGGTTTCACATTAATAGTGAGTTTTCATCAACATCGTTCTTTTGAGGACTCTATCGCAAATCAGATTTACGTTCGCTAGTTTATATCGGGAAAATGTGAACTGTAAGGCTTGTGTGCCTTCGTCATTCGCATTCGCTAGCTAGCTAGTCGCGCTCCACGTGTGTATGCAGCTGAGTCATCACATCGCTACTATATCGCACTATTCTTCCTCTGCATGATTCCCTTTCCAGCTTCATTCTACACTCGCGATATCAGCATCAGAAGATTATTAATAACGGTAAGAATATTCATTTAGTTTTAGCCACAATATTTATTCCTACACGTTAAACTGTCTTTGCCCTTGACATCAATCTACTTGCCTTTTCTTCGTCATTGACAAAAGATTATTAACTTGTCCTACTCTGGTCAAAATTTCCATGGAGTCACATATTTTAGTATTACACTAATCTAATAGAAAGCATAAAATTCAGAAAAGTACACGTTTTAAACTTTGAACGAAATCGGACAAATAAGTTATGAATTTTGTGAAAGTTGTATAGTAAAGGGAACTTCAAATTGTCTGATTCGGTTATGTAACTGTGATGTGTATTGCAGGACAACTTCCCATTTGTTCCGACAAACAAACTAACTAGAATGTTTATGTGCGTTTTTTGCAAAATGTAAGACTCCTTGTTTTTTTTTCTTTTGTTTTTTCTAGAGGGCTCAGCCATGGGGGAAAGGGCACCAGTCTTTATTCTTCTACATAAGTTTCTTCAAATTTCTTTTTTTAGTCACGGAACCCATTTAAGAAATAAGAAGCTTCGCGTCAACCCAAATCCTAAATTCATCACAGAAGATTCACTTTGCATCACTCTGGCACTTGCCATGTACACATGTAACAGCACTAGCGAGCGAAGCGATTGTGTTATACTTTAATATATATTTATTTGCAATCAACGCACTTCATAAAACATACAATAATGTATGCGGGCACCTCGCCGAGGAATAAAATTATACATGAATACAATTTTTTTTGTTTAATCTTCGGCCACCTAGATAAACGATATGAGGATATTTGGCCATCTCATTGCCCAAACGTTGCAAGAGAGTGAAGCGATTGAGCGTGGTAAAAATGTAATTTTCGTTTAAAACGATAAAAAATATATGAAGGTAACTTGATTGTTATTCGGGCACCTCGTTGCCCACGTATATAAGTATTCAGGCACTGCCTGGAATCATGTTGTTTCTAAATATTGCAGGCGAGGAAGACAGACTCTTTATTATAATCAAAATGCTATTTCCTCATACTCTCGCTGGTTCTAACCTTTGGTTTGCATGAAATCGACGTTATTCCATCAATATTTGTTTGTTTATTATCTAATCTCTCTCGTGCCATCCCTATAGATGTCTTGCGGCACTCCGGTTGTAAAACGCTGACAATAGATGGTCAAAAATCTAGGGGCAGATTACCCAGGCCGTGAGGGATAAACTCCTTGCCCCTTTAGAGTGGAAAAAGAGGTGCATTGTAAAGTGAAACGCACGCAAATAAGTACGCTCTCCGCTCTATCTCTCTCTCTCTCTCTCTCTCTCTCTATATCTATATCCCTCACTCTTTTTTCATACGCGTTCTATCTTTAATACACTCCTTTCTTCCCCATTTCTCTTTCTTCTCTGCTGTACACTGCATGGAGGACGCAGATCTGATCACCCCTAAACATGTTTCGCTTGTTTGTAGGTATTACCAAGGAGATTTTTTACAG
>JAVYIG010009962.1:0-73189 GCA_035222895.1 Strongylocentrotus droebachiensis
TACTGGGTTGTCTAGTCCCTCCTAGCCAAACTAGTACAGATGGGCTTTAATACAAACCAGCATCTGTGATAACTTGACTAGTATGACATCACATTTCTTTACTGAATACAACGATGCTTGTTTAACTCTCGTTTCTCTTGCATGTTTTTTCATTTCATACAGACTCCTAGCTGTGTTGGGGTACAACGTTCATCTGATTGGAGGGAAGTTCATGGGCCACGACCGATATCACGTGACCAACGTAGTTCACGATGTTGAGGTCAAAGGTCAGCGGCATCTGGTAGAAGTTGGTGCATCGGATCCCACGTTTTATCCTATTCCGCTTGACTTTGATCAAGAGAGCCGGTGTACCAGGACTCCTATCTGACGTATAGATTCAAACTTGTAGGAACAACTTGCTACGCTTCCATGTCATTCGTGAAAGTGACTCCGACTCCTCTCTTCTCGAGGACCACACCCACCCGACTAACTGGAGATTGATATCGGAGATGGATATCGCTACAGATCGTGATCTCGATTACTTCAAGGAACCAATGTCGTTCGTCTTCAATGCTCTCCCCCGCCCCAAACTAAAAATGTTCAATGAAGGGATGTTTTGCCATGAGATTCGAGAATGGAAAGATGGTCTATATTCGCGACAACCATCTCTATTTGGAAAGGAACGACAATACTGGTGAACGTCGCGTTCTGTGGTCGACGGACGAGGTACTCGAAGCGTATAGCAGATTCATGCCAATGATACCACATGAAAAGACATTGCTGGGACTGAAGAATAGAAACTTGGTGTTCCCTCCATGGGATAAAGACAAGTGTGTTACTGTTTCCCTATTGTGAGGTATGGCAACGCCGTTGACCTATCTAAAATATATGCAACAAAGTAACCAGTCGTTTACAGTAGTCCCGACTGTGAGGTCATAATGAAAGGTGCCGGAGTTTTGACAAGTATTTGCTACGTGAAATAACATGACACACCACTTGAACTTCTAAAATATCTCAATGTGGAAGCAATGAAAGAATTTGAGACGTTATGTCAAAATATATATGAAACTGGTAAAAGGTCTGAAGACTTTCTTAGGACAACTATG
The DNA here is from genome assembly GCA_035222895.1 of Strongylocentrotus droebachiensis. Lineage (NCBI taxonomy): Eukaryota > Metazoa > Echinodermata > Echinoidea > Camarodonta > Strongylocentrotidae > Strongylocentrotus > Strongylocentrotus droebachiensis. Next base: position 1,086 of record JAVYIG010009962.1, read on the forward strand.
ATTCCTATACTAAAGAAATATAATGTTATTAAGTGCTCCGACTCTCGTACAATAAGTATTATGTTCCATGCTTCAAAGAGTTTACTAGGAATTATCACAACAAGAAGTACCCAACAATCAGACAATTTATTGGCTAGACTATGATCAGTTTATGTTTCGAGCGGGACTTGGCACTCTAGAGGATAACTCTTCGCGAAAGAAGTATAGAAGTTCAGACAAAAGTAACATCATATTTTGGGAAATAGGAGAAAGCGACAGGGTTAACTGTGCTAAGTTACAGGGTGTGATCATTTCTTTCAGATACGACTGGATGAACAGGCGCCTCATCATGAACTTATACATGGGACAGACAGTGAGCATGAGAACGGCAGAAGGGGACTCTGAACCTGAAAAAATTGGGAGATTGATGAACTCTGTTCGCGCTTTGCAAATAACGAGACAATGTTAGTGAAAGTAAAGATAGACTTCAAAGGTTAATAAACTCAGAGCAGGTGAACATTTTTGGAATTAAAATCAATACCGCTAAAACTAAAGAAATTCAATTCGTTTTTGTAGTTTCTTGTCCGTGCAAGGTTACGGTTGTCGTACCTACATTATTTTTTTTTATTTTTTTAAATTATGATTATTTCAATTAACTTTGTTGCCGTTGAGGGGGTAAATGACAACACAATACTAGTGTCCCTTTATTTATTTAATTATTTTGATTGATTTACAATGAAATTGAATAGTGTACGAACCTTTGTGACCGTAGCATAAGAAAAACATGTTGTTTTACGCACATGGAAAATATGGTTAAAATACAATATTTAACGGCTGGCTACTGGTAGCAAGATCAAAGCGAGAGATGACGAGGAAATCGAGAAGGAGGTAAATGACGAGGGAGAGAGAGAGAGAGAGAGAGAGAGAGTGGCGAGAGGGAAAGAGAGGGACGACGAAAAGGGAGGGGAGAAAGAAAGAGAAGGGGGAGGGAAAGACGGGGAAGGGGAGATACCTAGCGAATGTGAGGAGAGAGAATGAAGATAGAAAGAGAGAGCCGGGGGAAGAGCGATAGGGAGAGGGAGGGGTATATAAAAAGAGAGGGGTAGGGAGGGAAAGATAGAGAGAAAGAGAAGCGAGAGAGTGGGTGGGGGAGGGGAAGATAGAGGGAAGAGAGAGAGGAGAGGGAGAGAGAGAGAGAAGAGGAAGAGAGAGAGGGAAGGGGTAGAAGCGAGAGGGGGAAGGAGAGAGAAAAGTGTGAGAGAGAGAGAGAGAGAGAGAGAAAGAGGGAGGGAGATAGAGAGAGAGACGTGGAGAGAGAGAGAGAGAGAGAGGAAAGATAGGTAGACAAACGTAGTATTAAAACATTAATACGTTTTATTATGCATATCTGCACAGAAGCAGGCACACTGGAGACTAGTTCAATAAAGACAGCAATGGATTGGCCCGCAACCCATCGTCGCGTCCACTCCAAAGGCCACGGCGCGCCTGTACATGATGGGCAACATTTCAGCATCTTCAATACGTTCAGAGTAGCTAGATAATGTACAGGCGATTTGGCAGCAAATGGCGAAACATAATCAATACCCTTCCTGAAAATTGTGTGCACAACATGTGAAGCTAATTGTTAATAAGTTGATACCTCTATCAATTAGGAAAAACCCGCATATCTTCAATATTATGAATCTGAAAATACAGCTTCAATGGAGTATTGCACCTTGTTTCAGATCTAAAGAGTACAAAATACAATTCAATATGTGTAATTCACATAAGGTTATTCAGAGTCTAATGAGTTGGGATGGAGGAGACTTTTCATAGCGGTGGGTACGACACATCGGTTCCAAAAAAAGGCTTGGATCTTAGGGGGCGATAATTAGGTAGGGTTCTTCGGAGAGGTGGGTGGCTAGTACTGGTGATGGACTAAGCAAACGTCTCAAATAACTGTTTTCGACCGTGCTCAAGTGGTATGATGTTGAGAACCTCGAGAGCATTTGTGTAGTCAGAGTAATTGTGGTATTCAATGATTATTCTACACGCACGCTTTTTAATGCGCTCAAAATTATTTGTTGGTATGTCGGGCAAGCATCGGGCAAAATTTCAGGTTGTCAAGAACAACCTTTGTGTAGAAAGTATGCGTAACATTTCAACTTTTTATCAAAGAGGGGACAATTCTGTCTGGCTTTACACCTGCAAACATGTCACCATGAAATCGTGTGTCAATCTAGCATTAGATTATTTTACAAAACAATAGTAAATAACAAATAAATGTATAAAACAAAATAGAGCATTAGGTTGGTTTGTGCCATTAAGTTGCACTAAAAAGAAAATTCGATTCCTTCTTTCCAATTCGATGGCCAAATTGTGAGGAAGCCAACTCAATGTGGAATTACGGCAATATGAATAGCGCCATCTAACGACGAGATCACGTCCATCGTTCTTAACCAGATAACCGAGCAAAGCCCCATATTTTATTTAGCTGTAGTAAGTAAACGTACATCCCCCAAGTCAAGACTTATTTTTTCGCCATATATGCTAAGAAATTTTTCCTATTACCTTTTCCAATATTGGTGTCTCCCCCCCCCCCCCCCTCTCAGGATTTTCATGATGGCCCTTATTTTTTCTTATTTTATATGAATTCCTTGAATTGCATTGTATTTGTTTTGTGTGTTTTGTTTAGTAAAGAACGAATAAAGAATGTACATCTCGTTTATGCGCATGGTTGATAAACATCTACTGGCTGTTATCAATTGACCGTGTTTAAATAATTTGAACATGAAAATGGGGCATTTCTGCCAATCAGCTGTTCAACATATCGTTTTTATATTTACAAATTCCTCCATGTTTCCCCTTTGTAATGCTCACGGGTACAGCAATGAAGAGCTGAAGCATATGGCATTATTATCACAGGGTACATTACTGGAAATTAAGAGTAAATATAAAGAATGGCCGTGACGGATCCATAATTATTTTGCTGGAGGGAGGCACATGTCTCGGAAAAACAACAAAAGCAACAAATATAACAACAACACCCACGCCCCCCCCCCCCAAAAAAAAAGCAAGACTTAAACACACCCATTGATAGAAAAGATTAATGAAGGAGGGATGCCGGTGAGGAGCCACGTTTACTCTATAATAATACTAATGATAATAACAATGATAATAATAATAATAAATATGATGATAATAATATAGGCAATGATAATAGCAGTGAAGTTTACATAGGGCCCATGGTATCAATTTACATTACCTGGACGGAGTGGGAAATATAGATTAATGTCATGTCACAGGAAATATAGTGCGGCGACAGGGTTTTGATCCACGTACCTTTTGGTTAACAATCTGGAGATTTATCCAAATGATCACAACATTGTTAATTACGTTAAAGGTCACAACAAATTGCCATTATATTTTGTTACCTTCCACCCAGGTGCTAGATGAGAATCATGAGGATGAAAATTCCTTGAATGCTGAGAGCACCACAATCGGTGACCAAGCAGAATCGGTGCAATATCGGGTTCTAGGACAGCTAGCCCCCGGAAAAATACTCCCCCCTCCAAGACCAACCACCCGACAAGGACAATTATACCCCCCCCCCCCCCGAGGACAATTCTCCCTGAAAATAACCCCCTTGGACATTGCCCCCCCCCCCCCGAACCAAATCTAAACCAACTTATTATCAGGGCGCACTTCCCCTTTAATTATTTGGGGATAATGTTCTGGGGGGGATTTGCCCTCGGGGAGGTTGTCCTAGGTTTTCCTGACCCCCCGGGGGGGGGGGGGGGGTGTAATTGTCCTAGGGGTAATGTTTAGGAGTGGGGATACTTATTCTAGGTGGTAATTTCCCGGGGGTGGTTGTCCTCGTTGGGTAGTTCTCCTTGGGGGTATTTTACCTGGGTAGATTTGTCCTGATAAGATAATATTGGAGCGCCTCGAGCCACTTGCATGTAGGATATTTGCGCTATAGAAATATCACCTATTTTGTTATCAATTTAATAACCTAAACTGAAACAAATCGTAGCAATTCGTGTTTATTGTTTGTTCATATCTGGAAACAGAATGAATAACTTAATCGGACTCCAATCATATTAATTAATCAATACAGATGATACACGATGATTCAAATACTAGAATCATTAAGAAATCCATAAAAAAACATCGGTTTGGTCATTAAAGCACGTTCCAGCATGTCACAATACGAACAAAGGGCACAATGACTCATTTTAACCCACTAGGGGGCGCTGCCATTGACGATTATTAGGGACTTTTAGATTCGCAAGAAGACAATGGAGATTGCTACGGTCGACGTCCTTTTAATGCACTGCCTTGAATGGACGTCCCACGTATCAGTCCATGCAAATCTAAAAGTCCATATTGTATCTGTAGAACATCAATCATACCCAGTGTAATGTCATTTGAGGTCAATGACTTTGAATTGAATTGAATTGAATTTCTTTATTGTCATGCACAAAATAAAATGAAGGCATAAACATCGTTTTACAGCTCACATTTGTATAAATATAACAATACATTAACATATCATAGACAGTAACTACAAATAACATAAATAACATAACAATGTAATATAATTTAACCTCTCTGTTGAGAGCCAGGGGAGTTATTTGATTATTTGTACTCCCCTGGCTCCCAACAGACAATACTAACTTAAATAAATAGCAGAAAATGTACATGACAACAATCAATGTCATATAACATATAAATAGAACAAGTCACAGCAAAGATCTAAAATCAATTATTCATCAATTGTTAAAAATTCCAGATAAAAACTGTTTATTTTGGGTAGCAGACATAAACTAAAAGTACATCATACTGGATGGCAAAGAGGAAAGACAAGAGAGAGAACGAGAGAGAGAAAGGGAGAGAGAAAGGGAGAAAGGGAGAAAGGGAAAGGGAAAGAGAGAGAGAGAGAGAGTGGAAGAGAGGAACAGTTCAGTGTGAGATGATGCATATACAATTTCATTCAAAACATTGCTTTGTAATAGACATTATTTATATTGCACCTGTGCTTAGTACTGTTACATTTATGAAACACTGCTATGCATGCCAAGAAGTACAAATGCAACTGTATGCTAGTAAATGTACAGTACATATAGATGGTAGATACACTGTACAGTTGAAAGAAGAAAATTGATGCCAGATAGAAGAGGCTAGAAGAGAGACAAGAAGGAAAGAAGAAGAAAGAAGAAGAAAGAAAAGGAAAGAGAGGAAAGAAAGGAAAAGGAGGCAAAGTGAAGTGTTAGATAATGAAAATATTTATAATGCAGATATATTCAATAATAATAAATGTCAAACTAAAAAACGGCGAAAGAAAAATAAGGTATGGTTTTGAGACAGATCGTGATCAGGTTTTGAGGTCTATTAAACGTCTTCGTCAACAAAAGCCATGGAACGAAGAATTTACCGCGTGAAATAATGACCCCCCAAAAACTTAGGTAAACTTATACACACAATTAATAAATATATGAGAGTAAAATGGTGAGTATAGTAAAGTTATTATGTGATGAAAAGATAAAAAAAACTTCTGAGTTTGGGAGAATTATAATTATATATTAGGGTAAAATATAAAAGATATTAATTATATTAATGAACGAGTCGTATGCTAATAATTTTGATGATAGTAGCAATGGTAATTTACTTGTGTTTAGTGATTGTCTAATGTTAACAGATCTGTAGATATGTGGGGGGGGGGGGGTATACCAGAACTAGACACATCCTGTAAAGGTAGAGCAGGAATTCAGTACATCGCAACTTGCATTGGTTACTATTTCCTCCGCTCAGCAGATCAATAATAATTTAATTTCCTGGGTGGAAGGAAAATTGACATCGGTATAATTTGATCCTTCTCAGGTAATCTCATTCATAAGTATAACCCCAGTTGTGTATTATTCTAATAGGTTCATACTATGAGTTCAAGTGGCGAGCGAGAGTCGAAAAGACAGGGGAATCCCCTAGAAACAGGGGATCACATGACCTAAATGACGTCACTAAGTAATTATGCTTTGGCACGTGTCTTGCGCTCTCGGGAACGAAATCCGCCCGAGCTGCGCATAACAATTATCGGCGGAGAGCGAGCGAGGTCTTTCCTCTTCGGCGTGAGCTCACCAAATACACACACATATTCGCCCATCCACTTCCTACGTAGTTTTAACCGTGTGTGTACGGTTGGTACGAAATGCATGGGGGTCCCTGCGTGTTTCAACGCAGACGATATTTTCTATGTTTTCTTTTTGCGATCTGCACAGCTGATTCGCCAACACAAAGCTAACACATGACATGCGACGACAAAGAAATGCGAGCCTCACATCGACAGGCACAAGAAACTGTACCAAATCGACGGGAATTGAGCTCGGAAACGTGCAATAGAGCTCTCCTTTTCTCCGGGATTATTCATCTATATGCTGGCATATTTTGAATAACCAAAACGCAGAACCATGGCGGATATTTCCTCTCCAAAATTGAGCTTCTTATCTTTGCGGATGTATGTTATGATTTTTGTCGGAGGTAAGTGCACGGTCATGATGATGTTATCCTTTGTTATTGCCATATCCTGTTTTTTGTTTCACCGAATAATGAGCTTTTCTTTGTACTGTCTATCTATGTGTACTTACGTATTGCAATTATTACTCTGATTTATGCTCTTCACGGTCTATTTCTTACATACAATCACACAAAATTATATTTTCAGAAAGGTTAACAAAGATGAGTGTCGGATAACGTTGATGTGCATACAATACAAAGCTGCGCATGAACTTAGGGAAGCCATTGTTTGTTATCAATATATTAGTTTATGTTATTTTTCATCGAAATTCAGTAATACAATTTCTGCGTTGGCTCGTATAGACTGTGTAATACTACTATGGAGGTACCTCCTAGGTAATACAGTCTAGCTGAGTTCGAGTGACACATGCATAACTGGAATGCCTGAGTCTCGTCAGGGAGACACATGTGTTAATCACATATACGTATACAAGCATCCAGTACATGCACCCATATTCATACACCTTGCATCTATATGCATGATAGTTGATATGGTTTCGTGTAATTTCTAGTAATGTGTTACTATTATCAGGTCCTACACAGAAACCCCATACATAAAGCAATAAATAGCTTACTTCGTGTTGACTGCTATACTGTTGATATGGATATATATGTACACATAGTTGCAATTAGAATCAGAATCACATAATTGCACAGTTCCCTAATGATTGATTGACATCATACATATTCTCGAAAATAACTCAGAGCCAGCAAGGATCTACAAGCCTCATATTGTTGTTACATGCACAATAAGATAATAAATATATGCAACCATGATGTAACAAACAACAGGGTGTATGTGGTTTGGACAAACAAATAAATGCAAATGAAATTGGCAAACAAGATGGTGCATGTCTGTATAATCTATATCCAGATTTGTGTATAAAACTACAAAATACAATGAAGAGTGGCATTGGTATTGGGACAAAATAATGTGGGGCACACATGCTTTATAATCATGTTTAGGTGTTATATTCCACAGACGCCATAAATGCATCCTGTATAGTTTCAAAGTGCAGGACAAAGAAACCATACTTGCTGGCATATTTTTTTGTTATCTTTAACCCTCTAATATCACATGCGACTTCCGAGGAAACTCGAACTCGATCTTTGTTGAATAAGTGCTTTGTTTCGACTTTCGAATCATTATTGTGATATAACTAGCTACAGCCTCTCCTCAAGAGTCAATCGATTTTCTGCGCCAAAGGAATATTACCAATTGAAAATCATTGAATTACTAAACGAATGGTACATAGAACAGCGTTTGTATGCATGTATTTTATTAACAATACACGGTGTGTTCGTTGTGTGTTCAACATCCATATATCATAATGATGTGCACACAGATAAAATATCGGAATGGTAAATGAATCATCATTGTGGTTTGAAGGTCACTTTCTTTCATAATGTGTTATGACATGAATATTTACATACTGTTGGCACCCGTTCATGGCGTTTCAGACCACAATGTTGCAATATGGGTTCCCACGGAATAGCTTTATTGGCAAGAGTGTGAACTTTAAACAATACAATTATGTATATGATCGAAGTGTGTGAACTTTGTTATTCACCCCTTCATATCAATTACAAATACGAAATTAAGTATTGAGGCAGCAAAGGAATTCATGAATTATATATAGTTCTTTTAAAATCTCATGTAATTGGTTTCTTATAGCAAATGTATTTTGGGGTTTTCTAAGTAATATGTACTTTCTATCATTCCTTTAATGCTGTTTTACTGTCCCGAAATATAATTTATTTAAGAGGGGAAGTGAAGACTGGCTGCCTATTGCAAACAGAGGATTATGGTCGGTGTGGTTCTACATGAACCCTTATCATTTCTCTAGCTCAGTCCCGTCAAATTTCGACATATTGCGAAAGTTTAAAAAGCAGTATCTTAATTGTTTTGTCCCGCATGTGACTCGGTGACTCACGTTTTAATATGTGTATGTCGCAAGTGTGAATACCCATTTCGAAAAAGGTAGCTAGTATATACCCACACCATGCACTGGGTCTTTTACACGTGAACAAAGAGCCGAACAGCTGTGATGTCATTGTGTGTTCGGCTGGGTAAACTTGTTTATTTTCTGCCCCCGATAAGTTCAACCAGGGTAGCTCTTTCATGCAAACTACTGGAGCAAGGTGTGTTAGTCTCTCAGGTCTCAGACTCGTAACCGTTTGTTTATATGACAAAAATAAAATAGGCCTATGTCAAGTATTTTTGCCATAATGTCGAATTATAAGGGCATTAATTTTGAAGGGTGCTCTTTCTTCTTTGACAAACTTTTCAAATGAAATTTAAACAAAAAATAGAAAGCTCACTCAATGTTTTCAGTTTCACATCTTGTTTACATTAGTTATAGACATCTGTTCAGTTGAAATAACCCCTTTCCATTGGTTATTAATTAATGCAGTTGTGATTGTCTGTTTATTCTTTTTTTTGTTTTTGCTTTCAATACTTGTTTGATTTATGTTACAAAGTTCTGAAAAGAACTAAAAATTGAATACCCTAAACAATATGGGTAAATAACGCTAAAGACCATAAATAATAACTGTATTTACGAAAATAAAAAGAGAATGACGAACCCCAAAGATAACATTCTCTGGTGCCTACATCGTAAAACTAGGACACCTTTCTGCTATCTGCTACTAAACTGGTTCCATTTTTCTACCGCTTTTGTCAGGGCTGTTCCCAAGCCTGTTATTTTGGGTAGATTTGCAATTACGGTATAACGGCCCCTATTGTACTCCTACGGCTATTTGCATACAATTGCATGTTTTCTATGCGCTCTTTATAATCATATCCATTTTGTCCATCTCCGTTTGCTCACCTGGCGAAGCATCACAAATAGATGACGTTATCGTTCATGGTCGGTTTTATTTGTGTATACATGTACTTACAACGTGGAGCCTTTCAATTCCTTGGGGCAAGACTAGACACGCCCGTGAAACACAATAATTGCAGAGGTGATTACAGTTTACATAATGGGTCGTGATAAAACACGGAAAGAACAAACAAACTGTAATTGATCAGTGTTAGGAGTTAGAAGTGGGATTTGTTTAAATCATGTCATTTGACATTTAATATTAAGTGTACACTATTGATCATATATAAATTGTCTAATTCATGACATTTATCGAGATTTCCATCTAGCGGACTGGTACTTTCATTCCGTCCCAGAGGGCGGATTATATTTGTACATCTATCGTCTTTGGTCTGACCTTTCAAATAACCAACATGTTTCGCGTATATTGTGTCATTTGATGTTTTTAGCATTAATGTATCATTTCGATAGCCTAATGCGTATAGGCTAGGCTACTTGAATATTATATAACTGCTTAGGGTATAAATCATACAGCAAAGATCATCGATCCTCGGATGACCCCCCCCCCCCCCCGCAACTCGCCAGCTCGGTTTAAGTGTTGAATCTAAAGTAAGATATGCTCCGTAAGTGAAATTATTAGACTGATGTGGCCTTATTGCGTATTCAATGCGTGCATTTATAATTTCGTATGTATTACCAACATGTACACACAAAAACCCTAACGGATGGATGCCAAGCTATCCGGTGTCACATTCTCCTTTCAAGCCACTTCGAAACCAATATACCCGGGTGTTACCAACCACACCGTGCACGATCCTCTTGAAATAATAAAGGAGACGGATATTACTTCGTGTAGTTTAGGTGGTATATATTATGTAGGGAAATATATTTTTTCAATAAAAACTTATGATCATTCTGCGTGCGTTCAACATAACGTATGGCCATCATGACAATGATATATGACAAATTAAATTCAAAGTCATCGGGCTGAAAATTATCGTCCCGGCTGCATTGTGCTTTGTTGGGGATACCCTATATTAGTATATATACATTAAAAGCTGATTATTATGCAATACACCTTGTACAGCTGGTCAATATCCCCCTGAGTGCAATTATAAGAACCTCACTTGACCTTTAACGAAAACAAGGATATAGCATTTATAATTCGTGTAGGTATCATGGAAATGTCATGACATATAATATGTTAATACATGTAACTCCCTTACTGACAGCTAAACAAGCTAGAAAAAATGTATAGTTTGTATGATGTATCATCCTGTATTCCAGTAGTAAATTGTGTTCCTTGTTGAGAATCCTGCCTCAGGTATCTCATAATACTGCTAATAGACAGGCATAATCGTCCTAAGTAATAACTGAGTGGATTGCAGTGGTTATATCCTATTTCCTTGTGAACATTGTGATGATTGAAATTTAAATGGATTTTACTTGGTATTTAAGGGAATCTCCCTCCGTTCATTTATATCGTAGACAACGTTTCATATTATAGATTCCTTTTCGTTTAATAGTCATATTTGAAATACGATACCACTTCAAGAGCACTGACCCGTCGATGTGACCACTGGTGTAACCTGACCTGTTAAAGGGGGCGGGGCAGACAAATCACAGACTCCCCCAAACACCTGGGTTAATGGATTTGAAAAGGTCTCGACTCCATATCAGCTCCACGGATGACTTTGTTTGTAACAAATTGATAAAGGGAGGAGTGGAATCTTTGCCCCTCCCCACGCTACTCGTATGTGTGTGACGTTGCTATAGTTTGATATTCGTTCACACAGGACTTAGACGAATAAAAAAGGCCATCATTTTACCATGCTTTTCAGAATTGTGCCTTCTATAGCAACGTCACATGCATACAAGTAGCATTGGGAATGGTTTCACCCCCTCCCATTAAAAGAATTGTTATAAATGTACTTGACACTTGTTTAGAGGTGGAAATAAAGGGAGCTGACACAGTTGGTTTACCTTCGTAGAAAACGTTTCTCATAATATTCATAGAGTAATTCATAATTCCTGTGTAATTTGAGTACACTTCCTCATCACGCGCCAGTCATCAATAGTCTATCAGGAAAGTTGGTATACCAAGTACCTACATAAATTGATAAGCTTCCTGGGAAACCATCATTAATAACTGTCACATGCATACTTCTGAAGGCTGAATCATTGGGTTACAAAGGAAGAGGCGAATGAGTTGTTACGGTCCATAGCTGAAATGTTCGTGGCATTGCTTTACGATCGAATACACTTTCTGAATCAAAATAATTGAAACTCATTTGACCTTTACCCCCGTTTGAACATTCTGTTTCCACGTTTGTTCCCCAAACGAAGTTTGTCGCAGTCTGAAAGAGGTATAATTAGGATGGACTCGCACTTTGAAACAAAATGGCCCGTTAATGTACAATCGGCATATGGGCATAATTTCACCTGGGGTGGGTATTGGGGGGGGGGGGAGCTTTTTAATCCATATATATATATATATATATGTACACGCGTTTGCATTGAAACTAACCAAGTAAACTATTAGAAAAAGAAGAAGAAAAATCCGGGAGAAATATACATCTGAATGTCCTCGATCTGCAAGTGTAGGTCAAAATCTCTGACCCACAAGCTTGAGGTCAATATGTTGACCTACATTTTGCAGGAAATAATGTAGTATTATGGCTTCACATGCATGCAGGCGTACCGTCCTCATCATTCTATACTAATATTACGAGCATGTTTGGATTGAATGTTGCTTTGTCATATTTACCTCGTTGCTGCTGCAGATTGTTTCACCGTATTCGACACTGCATGATCTCCTACATGGCATTCAAGGAGCTTTGTGATGTAATAGTGAATTATCTTGAATCTCATTCGAGAGGCCCTGGGTTCGAGCCGTGCTCGGTGCTTACATCCTTAGTTTCCTTATAGACACTTTTCGATCCTAATGGTTGATACGTTTTGAAGCAAATGCGTAACCCCCCCCCCTCCCCCACCGACCCTAAAAATAGAAAATAAATAAATACATAAATTAATTATATAATCCATACATTACAACAAGTGTAAACAGAATACAAAACAAATTAAGTTAAAGAATAAAAACAAATACAAAAATGGTAACATATTTCCTGTGTATGTGCAGTGTAAATTGTGTGTAATTGTATTTAATCTATATCAAATTGCGTATTGACATTTGATCCATATCCATTTAGTCCAATTCCTAGATCCTTCATATTGGTCTATACTCAGTCCAATATAATTATATAGGTTGAACAATCATCATTTCACGCAATCATCGTTTGGACTAATAATGGTTTTTAACCAATAGACCCAAATGGCAATGCATATGAAAGGTCTAAACCCAATTAGTCCATGCAATACACATTTCCATATTTCGTGCATTTGTCCCTCTCGATCCGGGTGTATTCATCATTTTGATGGCTGACTGGCAAAACTGGCAGTAACGATACTTGCAGAGACGTATGGAAATATTATTGACCGTATTCTTGGCTGAAGAATTCTAATGAAACTGAAAGTATGCTAATACAGTTTTGTCGACTTATCTAGGTCCGTCCGTCAGCATTTGTACTTCTCAGGATGTTTACAATATCTCACCAACCAATTTTGTTGCCATTGATATGGTAATATGCCATAAAAGTAACAGACAATTGAAAACTTCTTTTGTGCTAAATGACATATTATAATGAGAGGGCAGAATGATAGATTGTGCAACCTTCGTAAACTGAAATTAACTCGTAGGTGCCAATAGAAATGCTCTCTGCAAAATTATGTAAACATATGGCATTTTATTTGTTTGTTAGTTGAATAGAAATACACGACTGACGCATAAGGACATACTGATATATTTAAACATGGGGATAGTTCAATGATAACAACACTGAATTCCATGATTGTTCTATTACCCATTGTTTTCGCATACACTTAGCAATATTATGACACAATTCTTCCGCACTTTAGTTTAGCTGTTGTTATGGAAAACATTAGACTATCTTAACCAAGGTTCAAGCGACGGTTGTTGCTACAAATATGAACAATGATGATGATGACGATGATAACACTTATGATAATAATAATAGCAGTGCAATGGCAATAATAATTATAATGATAATATTTATAATTATAAGATATTACTACTATTTATTTTACTACTACTACTACGACATGTACTAATACATTATACTTCTAAAACGCAAAATACAGGGATGTCTCTTAACATCTATTATAGATGATAGGCCTACATACAGAAATTGTAAGATTCTACTTCGAAATAGTTATAACAACTAAACAATTTCATGTTTGAAAGGAAATATGTTACAATTAATTCCTGTATAACAACATTCCTCCATTCTTAGGTTGTGAAATACACTTACTTTCCATGTTTATTAATTACCCATAGTGTATTATTAGAAAGTGTGACCATTGAGATTATAAGTATCCATGACATCTATTTTGTATCTTCATATTTTGGACAACAGGAGACCAGTGAAACGAAAAAAGCTACACTTTGGCTGCGAGGCAAATCGCACAGCGACTTAAAACTAGGCTAGTCAAAACACGCTCTGTTGTAGTGGATGGCCAGAACAGCTGACAACCACAAACGAGCAAATAGGCAGGGTTGCATTGTTCTGTAAACTGTGAATACCATTACCGACTATAATTACTCTACAATAGTTATGAGACCAAAAGCTGCAATTCATTTGGCCAACTGACAACAGTACAATAGTCGTATATTATGATAAATAAACTGTCACCTACATAGCGCTCAATGAATTAAAAACTACTCTATGGCTTTACATACAGCTCTCCGAGATTACTTTACGACATTAACAATGCAAACACATGTGTCTTTATATTCTGCTTAAATTATTCCTTAGGCTATAATGATATTGAAACTTGAACACGTTAACTGCTTTATAAAGATTAGTTGGGCGCATGAATATAGTGTCACCTAAAAATGAAATGTTGAGAATAATATTTTCACCACAGAAGGTGTATGCAAATCATTTTTTATCATTAAAAAACCCCTTCTACGTAAAATGTGGCGTCTTATACGCAGCGTGCACATGCAGTATTGCTATAAGTTGCATTTGTTTCATATTGTATTTTCAATATACAGCTGTGAAACTAAAACAATGTGTTCGCATCTGTTTCCGCCATGATGTATTATTAATGTAGAGTGGGATAAAAACAAAACAAACGATACATACAAAATAAAAGAATCGATTATATAATGAATATGAGGATACAATTAGGATCGCGCATGTGAACGCAACGTCATGATTATGAGCACAATGGCATACGAACTTTTCTGTTTATACTATTATCTATTATGAACAATATGATATTCAGATATCAGCTCATAAGATAAGCCTTATTCCAGGATAAACTGCCACATTTTCCAGGATAGGCCGGTCTATATTAAATACGGGAGAGTATGGTGAGAGAAAAAAAATGAAATTGCTGCACTGACAATTACTCATTGTATATATTTTTCTTAACGACGGGACACAAAGAAAATAGTGTGGGAAAAGGTGGTATCGCGTCTCTATAGGTATATATAGTCACCATGGTATACATGTAGTTTATTAGCATGGTAACAGCGACTACATCCCTCGCAAATAAAGGTTCTGGTCTAATGGCTTCAGCGTGAGAGAGAAGAGAAGACAGCGAACAGCTGATGCCGCTATTTAAAGGAGAAATCGCACTTTCACGTCGCGGATTGTGCTATATGTCATACAAAGGTTATAATAGCCTTTGTTCATTGTATTAATGCAGTTTTTCTGCCACAATAGTGCTTGTGTTAGAATTAATTTACGAATCAGGAACCTGTCTAGCATTTCTCTATTCAAATAAAGTTTTAATTCATGTATAACATATTATCAATGCTCCTATTTCCTTCAGCATGGGTTGGATAAAGTTCACCTTTTGGCCAAATTTCTCTCACAATCGTACGAATAAATATCTGAAGACTTTTTAAGAGGCTACTTCAAGCTTTTCAGACTTTCATAAATGCCACTAAACGATCATGGTTTCGAGAGAACTACATGTACTATAACAATTGTTTTATTTTGTTCAAATGGTTTTGGTTTCATTAACAATTTTCTTCATGATGACTGCGCTATTAAAATAACCACTCGGTATTAAAATACAGGCTAACACCGCGTTTCAAGGACTCCATAAAACATACACATATACACGCCCTGCACTCTGAAGGTACATCTACATAAACCGAGCTAGGAGAGAAATGACGGAGGAAGTTGCGCAAATTGATGTATCCGACTATAAAGTTGAACTAAATAATTAAAAGGCCATCGACCTGCAGAACGTCATATAATCGGACACCATTGCAGAGTGTATATGATATTAATATGACTGACTTCATCTTAGACAACAGTTGACTCGTCTGTTCATTGTTAAACCTTGATGTTTCTGTTAGTGCTGTAACATCACGGATATCTCCAATTCCGTTTAACCGCCAGTCAAAACCGGACGGTTTTCGGTTAAACGATTTATTTATAAAAAAAAAAAAAAAAAAAAAAAAAACGATTTTTTTTTTTTCTTTTTTTTTTTTCTTCACCGACTCTGTCGGTAGCAAGCCAGGTCCGTGTGAAAAAGCGGGAAGGAATTTCATTTGTGCTTGTGTACTTGTCATAAATAATAGTAACAATGTCGATTTTAGAGGAATGTGTAAGATCATTAATGTAAAGTAAAAACAGTGGAGGACCTAGGATAGAACCTTGTGGTAGGCCATGTGTTCAAGTTGGATGAATTATTATTATAAATTACATATTGAGATCTATTACAAAGATTACTTTCAAACCAAGATGACAGACAAATTGGAGTGTTGTTCTAGTTTCAGAGTGGTGAGTCAACACACAGATTACTGAGCTGGGAGACATTGCGAGGCATAGTGCCAGGTGTAGGGGCATAAATCGAAACTTTAAAAAAAAAATATTAAAAAAAAAAAAAAAAAAAAAAAAAAAAAAAAAAAAAAAAAAAAACGGGTAAACGAAACCGTCCAATTGAAAACGGAATCCGCCATGGGCGGTCGGATACCGGACGGTTAAACGTTTGACTACAGCACTAGTTTCTGTATATTGTTTAAACGTACTCAGAAGGAATCCCATTCCTTTTCTCACTCCAGACAGCAATTCCAAATTGTCGTCATCTTATCTCACACAATTATGATGCTACTGATTTTCGCCGAAACTTTATTTTGTTTAGAGCATGTAGGTTATATCTAGGTTGGCAAGTGGATTTTAAGTTAGGTTAAGTATTTATGTTGATTGTTTATAATGTAGATATTACATTTGTTATTTATGTATTATAATACCAGTAACATGACATAAATCGATTACAAGAATTTGCCAGGCCATTACAACAACCAATGTATTTGCCCAGAATAAATATTAATTTCTGTTTAAACTGTTAAAGTTTACCCGAAGCAGGATTTTCCGCTGGAGCTCTTGCAGTACTACAAGCCTTCAAACGCCACACCATAATATATGCGATTCTACCTTTAACATCTTTCCGTCGCTGAAGCGGAGAGCCCCTGGTAACAGCGTAGACATGGCGTTTGATCTTGATAAACGAGAATATTAATCATGCATAACAATGAGCCATGACCTACAAGTACAACGCAATTTGTGACTTGACGCATGCGCAGTATACACCCAGCTGCGGTCCACTAGATTTGGTGAATAGGGCTTTCCCCTCGATCAGCTGTTTGAGTTAGTCATTGTAGTCTGGTTTTCCAGACCCATTAAAAGCTCCTTTGTGTGAGTGTCGTGAATCTAGCAATAAGTTTTCCATTAAACCGATTGTTCAACAGTGATGCAGTCTGCAGGATTTTCCTAATTTAGTATGATATGAATATATTAAGGTTGATAAAACATGACGTTGGCTTCAATGCAATAGGTTAAAAGTGATTCCTGACATTGTATTGTTAGATTATACTGGCAACATGCTCAGTTGTTTATTGTTTAATTTGTCATGATGTTAGGGAAACCCCTATTCTTACCTAGCTACAAGGTATGACAATGGGCCTATGCACTTCAACATTTACTTGTCATTTCTGATCTAATTTTGATAAAGCCCTTTGCATAATCTGAGTGGTATAATAACCACAATGTATACAAATCGCCCTTACCAGAAAGAGGTATTAATAAATTGTAGGCGACTAGACGTGTGACTTACTCATTGCCCCCTCCAAGACCTTGAAAACTAAATGAGTTTTTTTGCCGAGGCAGATTTTGTAACTTGGGTGGTTTCTGTAGTGTGGTGCTTTGTTCTCAAAAGACATGGCTTCCCATTTAAGAGAGAATATAGTGTATGATGTAGCTGGAATATGGGAAGAACCCCCAGTATTTTGCCTCATAGGTCTTTATATACACATAAACTATTTAATATGATTTTCTGTGTAAAATTTAAGAAAAATATACAGTGGGTTCGAGAAGGTGGCTTTTGGACGTTTTGTAATATAATCTTCAGTGATTCACGTAATTTTTAAATTCCCCGTTTTGTATATGAAATGATGATGTGTGAAACTCGCAGCAATTATTATGCTACAACATGTTGCGACAGCATACGGACATATGTTCGCTCTCAAGCGAACAAAGAACCTCACGATATAGTGATTGTTGTTACGTAATGAGGTTGTTAGCACCCCTGCAATAAAAGTGATTAAATGACTAAAAGAAATTGATCTTCGTCCTGTTCCTCCATGCCTTAATAACGGAACCCTTTTGATCTGTGGGTAACTGTGTTATTACCGTTAGATAATTACGAGTTTATAATGATGATGAATGCGGGATTTACAGGCTATGGTGCAGAGCTGTACCACCACCCCCCCCCCCCTTCCCTCCCAAGGGCGATTGGTGTAGGACTGATATATAACATAGACAAGACAATATATAGACAAAGACAAGACATCCCACATCTTGATAGCGTAAAGTAACTTTGTCGATCCTCTGGTCAAATTTTCTTGTCAGCTCAATTTCAAATAAAAAAATTTCTTCAACAGCCGGCGATTTAAAACTATACTTACGCTACAAAATGATACCCTTATTTTAATCCTTTGCTCTAATATCATGAACCAGAATTTGGCTTGCTACGTATGGGCATGTATAAACCATAATTATTTGGAGACACGCGTTTTACTTGCACGAACAAAGAAAGTTAGATGCAATCGTCCTGCAAACGGGCAGTAAAACAAACTGCACAAAGGGAGAATCGGTGTAAGCATACATAATACATTCTTGTCGAGGTTAGCATTTTCTTTGACGCTCTTAGAAATTACATTATAATCATTCTTTATTACCACTTGTAATAATATTGATGGGTAAATTATTTGTTCTTAGTTTGTGAAATGTAATTAATACACGAATTGTGCCCTAAATTTCACGCGATAGTGCCCTGGTTTGTAAAACATGGTGCTTCAATAATCAAGTTGAATGCAGAGGAAATTGAATCAAGAACGTCATCGTCACCAAGAGCGCTCAGTAGATCACCACCCCGTTTTCATGAACATGACTACACGAGATAACGGCATTGTGACGTATTATGACGTAGTCACGAGGCACATTTTGTTGTGAACTGTGCCTGGATTAAGAAAGGCGGGAACGAGGAAGGGTCATGTGCTGGGATAAAATGAAGACGTGATCAACAGGACGCTCATTATTATGGTGTTACTGCGATGAGCCCATAAGCATAGATTCGCCACGGGACTAGCTCCTCTTATCAGAATCTACCTTTAGTTTCTGATTTTCTTTCACGAGCGAGCAAAGCATGGGAGCAACATTATGGATATGTTGTCTTTAAAATGGAACATTTATTTCGTCCTGAATTCATATTTATTTCGTTCTAAGAATCACATTAATAAAATAAGTTTTTTTAATATAAATAAACCAACCCTCGTTGCCTGAGTATGAGGTGACAGTTGCCAAAATTAGTATCCCCCTTTCTTTTAGGTTGGGGGTTGCAGCCCCATCCCCTGGTGCCCATATAGACCAAGTTCTGAGAAAGAGATCGCAACTAGTTTTAAAAATCAACTCAATGGAAATGCCAATACCCTATTGTATCATTCCGTAGAAACCAAGTTCGGATTGCGTAATTATGACGTTGTCAAATTTGCACATTTCAGTAGGTGACGCACGTACAAGGCAATCGTAATTGTGTTAGGGTGTTATTCGGTCGAAATGTAGTGGATATCGTGTTATAATAACATATGACATAATCTTAAAGAGGATGTTGTGATGAAAGCCACATACAAAAGACACTTTTCTCATTACGAAATCGTTTGGCATGACATTGATTTGGAAGTAATTTTGTAAAGTTCTGAAAGCGATTTTAAGGACTTAACCAGGACTACGAACAATATGAATAATTAAACCGAAACACACGGTCGTGGTGAAACTATACTTCTCAGTCGTCATACATAACATACGTTCTGAACTAAAAGTCTATATAAAATGCAGCACTGGTAAATCCAGAAGTGCGCCCCCTTTGTTCATTCAGGCTACACTGTAACATTCATTACAATCATGCATGCATGTCCCATGCATGTAGTACACAAATTGCGAATACGCCACTGTAATGATATTTCTTTGTCCATTCCCTAGCAATAAAGTTGATCACATTTCTACGTCGCGATCACCACCACCGGGTGGTATGATGAAATTCATAATTCAATATAGGTTTCGGTGGGTGCCGGCATGTTAGGATCCCCGAGGTTCTTTGTCTCCAGCTAAAATACATCAATCACCGTTTGGCCAGGAAAGGAATGTTCTTTGTCCTGTAAGGCCCTTTTCATATTTTCTATCCCCATTTAAATGTTAAGTGCCTCAAACAAACGGCCCGTAGGGGTATTTGATAACACTCCATAACATGTCCAGCTTGCAAAGGAGAGGACTATTACGTCTATGATATAACTGTTCAGAGTGGGAGTATGGAAGAGAACCGGGGAGCAATATTGCGTATTGAGTTCAATGAAAGATTAGCGACCCAGGTCAGGCTAATTTGTGCTGTATCAGATAAAAGACACACATGGTTAGTGCTTGGACGACCAAGACAAAATGATACAAAGATATATAAACGATTTTAGTGACTTGATTGGAAAAAAAAAGAGAAAGGGGAGGGCGGGATGGGGGGGGGGGTATAAACGAGAGAAGGGGGAAACACACTAAAAGGAGACACGGACAAAAGAGATGAGTGAGGAGGTATGGAAGTGAAAGAAAGCTGAGAGAGACAAAACAGAGACAGAGCGAGAGATAAGCATGAACAGAAAGAAAGTTCGAAAGAGAGAGAGAGAGAGAGAGAGAGAGGGGGGGAGAAAAGGAAACAGGTCATAAACACAGGGTAGTTATGGAGAAAAGAGTGTGTGGAGGTGAGGGGCCAGGCTTAGAAAAACTCGCTATAAGATGATTCTATATACGACGTTTCTGTATACGAGATTCGTATACAGAACATTTGGTCTACATAGGTTATTATCGACAGACACGGAAGAAAGACAAAATAAATAAAGTAGTCGGAAACAAGAGACAGTAAGGGGACGGAAGCGGAAGGAACCTAGACATACAACCACAATAACTGAGAGATGTAGATTTTAGTTTCCTTATTTGGTCATTATTATGTGCCAAATGACTTAATCATACGACATTATTTACATTCATCTTGCCACAAATTCACTGTATCCAAATGGGCATGGAGTTACATAAAAGCACCGGAAACATAATGAAATACCAGTTTTACAAAGCAATCAGGAAATCATTCAATAGTACACAATACTTATTTTTTCTCGGATGATGTTTCATTGGCTTGAAACCAAATGTGACGCATACAATTAGATCTTGCCTAAATCTACTGTGGGGTTAATTATGTTATATGTGGTTAATGAATGTTTGATTTGGTTTGGTTGTGCACAATCATTAGTTGTTACCAGGAAAGAACAATCACCCCAGACGAAAATCTGGGAGCGTAAACAGCAACATTTCAATAGGTTTTCCTGAATAATAATGGCAATAAGTGTACTTTGTTTAGTAGAAACCAAAATGTTAATATAATTATCATTGTTATTAATATTACCATCATTATCATAATCATAATTACTATTACTTTCTCGCCGTCCTAACAGCTTCCCTGATGTGCGAGAGTATATCTGCGCTCGAAATCTTCACCCAAAAGACAGTATCCCTCTGGCTGGACAAGACAGACCAAAGCATCCCATGCGACGTACGACTACAGGATGGGGAGCGGATAGCGGGGTTCTCCTGGAGCCGAGCTGAGGAGGGGGCATCGGACCCAACCGAAATTATAAAGGTGTTCCGCGATGCTGTATCGGGCAAGGGTATTGAGAGCGGGAATTTCAGTCTTTCAGAGAACAAGTCGCTGGTTTTACATCGGCCACCAACGATAGAGGACGAGGGGCAATACATCTGCAAAGTGATTTTATCGGGCGCCTCCGCGGAGGATCAAAATAAAAATTCCAGTACTATTCGTGTTCTGTGTAAGTAGTGTATATATTTTACGTTTTCTTTCTTAATGTGTCGTTGTATAATGGTTCATTCACTCTCAATCCAAGGGTTGGAGGTTTTAATCCAAGCCCGGCACTAAGCTCCTTTGGAAAGGTATTAATCCACATTTGTCACTCACCACCCGGCCGTCAGATTGAAAAACAGTCTAACTCGAAAATTTGACTTATTGAGGTAAATTCACTTTCCGGGTAATGTGAGGGCGCTCTTTCCAATGGTGCTATCGATCAAATCCCATCATGTCTTCTTTTAGAGATAATTTCCGCTATCTTGGTACTTTTTTGTATTTTCCTTCAGATTTGATAGTAAAACGGTCTATCTTTGAGATAGGCCATTGTCGGTAATATCGTTTGGAGGTAATACGAGCTATCTTTTACATAAACCTTTTTACCTTCTTAACTGAGATTTTTTAATCAACGCTGTCAGATGGTAAAATGGTCTATCTTCGAGTTAGACCAGTTTACCTAAGTTAGCCCATTGCCGGTAATATCTTTTGGAGGTAAAACAATCTTTTACATAGTATGGCAATAGTGTTTATGAATAGACCATTTTACCATTTTATGATATGTAGTGGGAATCTCATTTATTTTATAATTAAAACCCCAAATAAGCACAAAATTCTTCAGTTATCAGTGTATAATATGCCTTTTCTTGTCCAATTGCTAAAGTTGGATTATACCCATCTCCTAAAAAAGCTCAAACCTCTAAACTTCAAAGTCATTTTTATCAGAACAGCGATTTTCCAGATAGACCGTTTTACCATCTGACGGCCGCACCCAGGGTATCTGGCACTTGCTAGGTGACGATAATTCAGAGCCCGCGAAAAGAATATTAATGTTGCTCATGAGGCTCTCCTAGGTTAAAACAAAAAATATATTATCATATTATATAGTTATAATTTTGTCTTTAATATGATAGGATGTGATGAGGTGTCTGAAATATTCAATTAACTCTTACCATCGGGAGCGGAACGATGTGTTAATTTCATGGCGGAACATATTAAAGGAAAATCCACCCTAAAAAATAAATTAAATAATTCTGAGTTTTTCATGTATTCTTGTCTATTAATCTACATGATTCCCCACCAGAGTGTAAGAGAGAGGTATAAAGCAAGAAAATGTACACTTTCTCAGAATAAAATGGGCATCGCTTTTATCTTGACAATGTGACATGCTAAGCGAAGTTGTTTATCAAGCACATATATTTATACGTACGGATGCTGAATTCCTTCCAAGGTATGTGTGATGATGAAGCATTTCAACTACCTCCTATTATCAATCGCCAGAACGCAAATTGCATAGAATAAGTTGATGCTCTTCTTGGATGAATGTTTCAAATGAATGAAATAGATTTTTCAACTGCTATAATCAATTTGCTTTAAATAAACAAATTCAATTCTTCCCCTGTTATACATATGTATTTTCACCAAATATAATTATTACTTACAGCTGCTCCGACGGAACTATATCCTACTATTCCAGAATGTGCAAACGCCGATGATCATGCTGAATATGAGGACAAAATATGTGTAATCAAACGTGAGGCTGGGACGAGTCTAAACTTAACATGCGAAATGTCTGGATTTCGACCCCTCTTGGATTTAAGATGGACAAACGCAACTCAGGACGAAATTGCAAGTTACAGGACGTTGACAAATAACTCGGATGGAACACAAAACCTGTCCGTGACATTAGAAGTAACAGCTAGTCTTGAAAGACAGGAGTTTTCATGTAATGTGAGCGGGGAAGCAGTCTCCGGACAAAGATGGAGCGTAGTCGCTGTTCAAGGGGTAGAAGGTAATGTACTAACCAACCGTTACCCAATCAGAAATCGAAATCAAAGGGGATCATTCCGACCATTCACCTACAAAATGTGTGTTTGCAGGTCGAATCAATCATTTAATATCATATGTTTTATACTTTTATATTAAACAAATAAATTATACAATTGGCCTACTGCGTAGCAACTTAAAACACGAAATAGAGATGGGGAATAAAACTAGAAGGGCATTTTCAGGCAGAATTTCTTAACAATTTGCATTTTGTATTTTAATTTTTCTTAAACTTCAACAGCAAACGGGTCACCACTCGTAGTCATCATCGTCATCATTGTGTCAATCCTATTAGTACTGTTGGTTCTCTTCATCTGCATTATCCTCATACTCAAGAGCAGAAGGAGGAGGGCGAGAGCTGAAGCGGGGACGCCGACAAGGCAGGAACAGCTCACAGAACTAGAGAGGGGATCGGGTAAGCATCGCTTTGATGGTTCAATCGCATATACTCCACACCGACCACATAAAAACCGACACTGACTTCAAAACCGACTCCACACTGTGCGCATACTGACTCCTCACTGTTTTCAAACCGACATACATAGACTTTAAACCGACTCCACACAGACCTAAGCAAGACTCCACACAGACCTAAACAAGACGCCACACAAACTTCAAACCGACTCCACACAGACCTAAGCAAGACTCCACATAGACATAAACAAGACTCCACCCATAATTCAAACCGACTCCACGCAGACCTAAGCAAGACTCCACACAGACCTAAACAAGACTCCACACATAATTCAAACCGACTCCACACAGACTTAAACAAGATTCCACACAGACCTAAACAAGACTCCACCCATAATTCAAACCGACTCCACACAGACCTAAACAAGACTCCACACTATTCAAACCGACTCCACACAGACCTAAACAAGACTCCAAACAGAATTCAAACCGATTCCACAGCGACCCCTAACCGATTCAACACCGATTTCAAACTGACGTTTTCTTTGCCATTGTGGGGATTTCGTTGTTGTTGTATGGTTTTGATGTTGCTCCCATTAGTGTGAAAAATACCACAGTTTCACTACCAAATATAATCAAAACTTATTCTAAACAGAGTAATGTCACATTGGGTTCGGTATTTTGTCGGTCTGGTGTCCTACTTTAATTTTGTGTGACAGTGGTTTGATAGATGGTACTTTATTACCCGGTCACACACCATCACACACTGTGACCCACTGTGACCGTCCAAAAAAAAGTCGATTTAGAGTCGGTTTTATAGCGGTGTGTCAGATGTGTTAGGAAGTAGCAAGATAATACGTAGGCGGTACTCTAAATATTTATATTTCCTATTTAGACCATGTTCTCTATTAATTATAAGAATTATTGCTGATGATCTATGACAGCAACTTCATCACTTGAAATGAAAATAAGCAAGTTCCTAAGCAAGTTTCTATTTCGTTTTAACTCGATGACCGCCTTTATCACGTTTACGTGAAATAAAATGATGTAAAAGTTTGGGCGATGAAAGTTTGGGATAAATTAGTTGTTTTTGAATTACTCTGATATTCATCACGATATCATTGTTATGTAACTATATGCCTTCAATTCAAACATATAGTGTTTCATTTTTTTCTCCATTTTTTTGTTCTTCATCATGAGCATATACATTTTATACTGGGTCATTGCCTTTCATTTGAACATGTAAAGACCTATTTCGACTCGTACATATTGCTTACATCTAGTAATGGATCATTTTCATAACATTGGCAGCATATTACACCTGCTTCAACTCACAATGATAGCAAATCATAAAGCATGTATACTATTTAACCTAACTTATGCATACGGGTCACGCCAATGGTGTTTCCATTACGATGTAAAAAGCGGAGAAACGAGCTGACATCGATGTGGGAATGCATGATTTGAATTCGTTCCGAAGTTACATGATAACGCCTTATTTCCCATACGTTTTATGGCACGGTTCGACAACGCAAAGGCTTGGGTTATGTTGTGGACATGTTCAACATTTCAAATTTTCCTTTGCATTTCCTTCGTTTTTACACATCGAACCGGCATCGAGACGGTATCAAAGTGACTTTGAAATTAAAACGCATACTTCGATCCAATAATGCATTGGACGGTAGAAACGCATGTAAACCCCCATGCTTTAAAAAAAAGGACAAACGGCTTGACATTGAAAAAAGGCGTTGGTGTGATCCAAGCATTAGTTTTGCCATCGAATACAATATATACAATATATATATGTATATATATCCATCGCACTAACCAACAAGCAAAAGGTTTCCACATTCCAGCAAGCCGACTTAACATTTAAAAACAAAGTTAGCCTTGTCGTTAGGCTCCATAAGATGGGGCCAGTCACCACGAAATGAGTCCAGTGTCGCATTAGCTCAATCGTAGTAATAGCGATGTATAGTGTGTATGTACTGAAAATTGACCCACCTACCACATTTAAGATTTTTCCAAAAATCGACTTATTATTTCTTTGTTTGTTGAAAGTTTCATTGAAATCGAATGATGGGAAGTGTGTTGTTGCTATGTTGTTGTTGACCAGACTATAATATGTTACGCATCATTAACTTTACACCTAATTATCTCAAAACTGGGTAATCCCATTGTTATAAAGTCCAATTAGGTTTTTGTTCATATTTCTGGATATAATTTATCAATTTTAATGTGTGACCCCTTAATTTAAAGCTTACTTAATGTAGATTCATATAATACTTAAAACAGGAATAATTTTTTTGCGACACTGGACTCATTTCGTGGTGACAGGCCCCAGATGTTCATAACTCTGTAAAATTACTCAAGATGCAAAGGCGAAACGCATGTAGGCTTCAAAAACTTTTAGTTTAGGTTGTTTACATTTGGCTGATTACACTGATATATCTATGTTATCTGGTTATAGTTTGGCGTATTTTTTGTTTAACTTCATTATCTCGTTAATAGAAACTAGCATATTGCCTATCCCGGCTGTCTAACCTCTAACATGTATTTTAAGTGATATTTTATATATCATAGATCTTAGGGAATGCCATAGATTATCTTTGGTTTTCATTTCATGGTTTGTTCATTTTGATCATGACTTCCCATCTTCATCTTGCTATATATGCATGAATAACTTAATCAAAGCTGGCTCATTTATAAAAACTGGCTCATTCCATAACCCCATATAAAGTAACAAAACAAATTTTAATAATGGGTTTCCACTATTGTCTCGTTATAGCTGTCCGTCCAATAGAAAACAATCACTACACAAACGAGCCAGGTGAGAATCTTAGCCATTAATATTTCATCCTTTCCTATTTCATGTCATTAAAGTTAAATGGGTTCAAACTTTTAGGTTGTTTGTAAATTGAATACACTGTCAGTCAACTGTGTTTTGTTTTTACGGAAAGGAAGTCTCAAAGGCTAGTACAACCCACAAAATATCCTTTGTGGAAAGGTTCATGAGTAGGCAAACTTATTCAACTGATGAAGGACAGAGACAGTGTCATCATAAGATGTAAAACCAACACAATAGACGAACCTGATGGTACCGAAGTACAGTATTGTTTGGTACACGTCCGTATTTTGTTTTTGACCATTAGGACGACCACAACAGGTCGTAGAGTTTTGTTAAGGATCCGTGATTAAAAGCAAGGTCTGTTTCCACTTCCTCTGAAGATGAAACGCACCATGTCTCGTTAGTGTTGTGAAGGTACGTCGACGTTCAATAAAGAGAGAAGACTGACTTATAAAAAAAAAAAAAAGGAAAATCGAAAAAGTAAATAACTAGAAAAGAAATCCACACATACACACACACAAAAGAAAAACAAATTGTGAGTTCGTAACATATACCGAGTGAACATTAACAAGAGATTATGTTGACATAATAAATGCCCTTAGCTGACTACATTGTACCAAAATAGGAGAAATTGCTATCGAATTGTGAGAAATCTTTATTTTTGCAAGTGTGTCATCAACGTACTAAAACATTAGGTAAACAAGAAGATCGATAACGGGCTGATGTAGAATCTTTAATACTCGTAATCACGTTTAAGCCCGGCTCTACTAGTTTGGCCATGGGGGATTATACCCCCCTGCAAAGTCACTGACAGGTGGTTATCTCATCAAATCAGCTCTCAATTAACATAAGAGGGATCACGGGGGACCAACAGGCATCGATTAGGCATTGTTTGCTATATATAGGGCGCGAGTAGCTATAAGTAGTGCAGTGGGGCTTTAAGGATATTTTGACATCAGCTTGATATGTCTGTCAATGTATGTATCATTTTTTTGTTTTTCGTTCATCTTATTTTTCTCTTTCCCTCTCTCTCTCTGTCCGTCCGTCCCTCCCTCAGTATCTGTGCTGGTAGAAGAACCGCCCGTAGAGATTGTAGAGACTAAATGCACTGAAGGAACACAGACAGATATTCCTGAACCACCTGAAGGTAAGGTCAAAGGTCGCTGAAAAATACCCAATCACTTTCTTCGTCATTCCTTAGTCATTGTACTCATAATGTCATCTAGCTAAAGGAATCTTAGGCATAACATGACAATATTAAAGCTCGTCTGCACTAGTTTGGCCAGGAGGGATAAAACTACCAAGCATGGTCACTGACATAATTATGGTTATCTCATCAACTCAGCTCTCAATTAACATAAGAAAAAGAGGATCATGGGGGACCGACGGGCACCGCTTAGGCATTGTTTTCTATATAGAGAGAGCAAGCAGCTATAAGTAGTGCATTGGAGATTTAATATTTTAGTACTGTTCAGCTGTTTTACTTATATTTCGAATATGAGGTAATTTCAAGAACAATACTTGTCAGGGGTCATTTCTTCAGTATCGTTCGATACTGACGTTTTTAAAATAGAAACCGTATTATGGATATGATATTAAAGGTCAGCCTTCTTCGATGTGTTCAGAATATGAAACACTTTGCCAACAAGTGGTATTACAACCAAACACCTGTACGCCTTACACGATCACGACAATTTGAAAATTCTTTAGTATTGCTTATCATAGCCATGTCCTGATTATATAATATTTAATTGTAATTTTTTATATTTTGGGGGTATAATTTAGGAAAAACGCAGAAAATAAAGGATTTATGTTTAATGTTGACATTGGGAATGTACTTGCCATTGTAAAGCCTATACCTTCATATAAGGTGTCATGTTCATTTTGCTTTTTTGAATGAATTGCAGACGAAGACAGAATGAGCACAGAAGACATCGAACAGTCTCAGGAGTTATTGAACAAGGATGATAGAGAAGACAGCCAATCAAACTCCAGAGGTAAGGTCATGACTTTTATACTCCTCTACCGGAGGCGTCTTATTTTTTCGTACCACGACGAGGCCAGATTCCAGTATGTACTCATTTTCATACATAACAAGCAACGTAAGCTAGCAAAGTGGTCACAAACGATCAGACTTTGATTATTTATTGCTTTGCCTCACTATTTATAAAGGCAAAACAAATAAATAAACTGAGATTTGAACCCCCAAGTCAACGTCAAAGTGCTATTAGTAACACGCTGTCCTTACCGATTGAGCTGACGATGAGTTGATGAAGGAATGATTTGTATAATAACTATCACCCTATTGACCACCCAACCGGATTCCATGTGCGCATGCGCTGGTTTCCTTCGCGAGTGCGCATGCGCAGGTTTCCCTCGCGAGCTCAATCTGGCCTCGCCGTGGTACGAAAAAAAAAAGACGCCTACCGGCCTGGTTGTACGAGGAGCGAGTGAGAATATAATAGGTTCTTACTATTGAATATTCACTCTACGTGAAAGATTCTCTATCCATCATAATAATAATAAAAATAATCTTTAAAGTCCACTCCAAATTTTATTAAGTTAAACCGAAAAGGGAAATTCTTTTTGCCAAATTAATCGTGAGCCCTGCAGCCACTGAGCAGCGCCAGATCGACGTTGCCCTATCCCTTATTGTTGAACGCCAAACAAGGTAGCAGCAACTCCCGTCTTTTAACGTCTTTTGGTATGACGCGGCCGGGATTCGAACCCACGACCTCCCGGTTGTGAGGCGAACGCTCTACTGACTGAGCCAACACACCATGATGCCCAGTATTTCACGAATATAAATTTTGTTCATGCTATTACTGTCTCTGAAATTGCATAGTGTATAAGTTATTTGGGGAAAGGCGATGACTCGGAATTATTGTGAGGTTTGAAATCACAACAATGATAAGGAATTGGCTACGTTTTGCCGAGAAGAATGGGAAGCATTGCACACATATTAGGGTATAATTATATACCCGATGATAAGTCCACTTGTTGGCATATATGATGAAGACGAGAAGATTCATGCTTTAAATCAACTAGGTTTTTTCGTTCGTAGGTCAATATTCTTTTGACGAACATTACATCTATAGTAAGTGATTTTTTTTGTAAAGTCTCATGTAACAATGTATATTTATATGAATGGGACTTTATTCATCGTGACATAAAAATGTTGGCCAAAGATTTCCACTGTTGTCAATCGTATTTGAAATATCATGTTTTGTAATTCGATTGCAATCATTGACTATTTGAATTTATTGTGCAACAGTAAGGTTTCTATAGTGTTTGTTCTTTGTTAAGAAAATGAAAGATTTGGTTTAATCATCGGATATATATGTACTTTCAGGAAATTAACTTATGGGCAAATTCAAGACCCTATAGAATTTCCTAATGAGATCATGTTCGCTTTATGTCTCACGGCATCGGCATGTTAGCATATTTCAACATTTCAACATTTGACAAACAACGCTGTTGCCTTTGGTTGATATTTTGAATAATTCTTTGCGATTGTGTTGTACATGGAATTGTGTCAAATTAATCACCCCCGTCTTATTCAGTCTATGCTTTTTTAATGTAATTTCCTTACAGCACCGTCACACCTTTCCAGTCGATCAGACATCGCCCATCACGACTTTGGGGAGAGCTGGGTTTGCGTGAGCCCCGAGGAGCTTCGGAATCTACAAGATCGCTGCAAAGATGACGACGGAACTGGTGCAGATGAACCAGGTACCTCTGACGAGCGCCCTCAGCGTCCGGGCCACTTTCGTGGCGTGATCCAGGGCTTTGGTAACCTTCTGGACACCTTCAGCAACTTGATGCGGCATGAAGCCTAATATACGAGACGCCGACTGTCGCTGTTAATATATTTATTGCTTCTATTTTGTCTTGGTTTCAATAACTTCGCTTTGGCCACGTTGGCAAAGAGCAGATGGTATTAGACAGCAGAAATATACAGACTATACTTACACAAAGAAACATGGTCAGGCGTGACCTTAAAAACCCTGCTTGTATATCTTGCCGTGTTCAATTTTGATGGGTATCTATAGGTATGTCATAAGACATGAGCAAATCTTCAGTATGAAACATCCTGACAAATCATGCATAAAGTTTATATATCATATATTATGTATGTTATGTGCCGGGAGCAGGCGGCCATAATTCGCTGACACGAGACTTGGGCGAAATACCATGAATGTGTGTAAAAGTCTGCACGCAGACAACCCTAGGCCTATCAAGAAGTACCCTCTAGTCTCTCGGAGCGTCTTCGGTGAGGGAAAAGTGATATAAGGACTTTACCACATGGGGGGATCTGAAATGCAAAACATTACATAAGTTGTTCATAGAACAAAAGCAGAAACATAGTGATTATCCTTCTGTCATTGGTTAAATACCGGAAAGGTTTTAAATTCCCCATTAGGGCCCACTCATATGCGTCTTCAAAATTAAATGCCCCCTGAACAATCCAACAGTAGGGCTCTACAAAACAGGCACAATGAGACTTGACTGTCATACTTTGTATGAAGAGATAAACGTGCAAGACGCAAACGATGATTTGAAGCTTCATTAGAAAGCATTGCCTTAGAATGTACGATTGTGGACAAAAGTGTGACAAAATAATGTTGCATTGGTAACGTGGGGATTCACCTAGGGACAAGTACTGTAACACTTACCTTGTATCATAGTCATATAATGTGTCATTTGTTGAAGGCTGCTATTGGAGAATGATAATACGTTCCAAATAAGAACAGAGCGAGGGACTAATTAAGATAGTACAATTTCGATGTGTATGTACATGGATTATCATGAGTACCTTCAGAGGCTGCGGTAATGTTCTTTTTCCTGATAGCATGGTATGGCATGTATATCAAATTGTCAATGCCAATATCTGGCTCACGCTCATTATCAAAATATTATCAACATTAGACATGTTAACGGTATAATGCGTGAGTAATGAATGTAATGTGTATACAGTGACCATCACCAAAAAAGTTAGTAGGAATTCCTGAAGCAATTCTGTATCCCTTGATCGTTGAGGCAATAGCGTGACACTTTTACGAAAGCATTCATTTGTGTTTTAAGGCTTGAGCGGGATATAACAGCCTACATTCACTATTGTATTGCAATACTCTGCTTTGAAGCTGAGTTGTTTAGGAGATCTCAGAATATTCAATTCAATGGAAGAACACTATAGTACTTAGTAAAAATATTTGTGTTATACTACCGTTGATCTTGTGATAAATAAAGTGTACTCTAAATCAGCAGTATTTGTGTTGACTAGCTAAATCAAGGTACACAAAATTAACTGTGGGTTTAATGGCACACCAGTACTCCGTGTCATCTAACTAGCTAGTCAAGTCTGAATTTTGCTCACTGAAGTATAATATATCTTCCGATCATAGAAGAAACTCCAAGCTATCAATCAGGATGAAAATCCTGCCCCCAAAATCGAAATATCAATTTATGAAGACTTTCTCAAATTGCACACATTTTCTCGGATCTCCTGTATGTACGTTACTCATTTCCAACATATTAGTGCAATGATGCTCTATGTGGCTTTTGTGCAAAGTGAAAACTGTCAGCTGAAGAAAATTTCATAACGAAATATGACATTTGAACTTTATCGCGTATATTGCAGTTTGAAATGAAGATTTTAGCGTTTTTGCTTATGTGCCCTGTCATAATAAGATCTGAACGAGAATGAGCCAGTAATAATTATTATAATATAATTCTTGATATGTCTTTTGATCCAAGTGTTTACAGCAGGTATCAATTTGATATATTCAGCTCTACTAAATTCGTTGATGTAGTCTACAACGTATGAGGCAAATTACCTTGCTCTTGCATCTATACTCTTTGAATGTCATACGTTAAAGGAAATAATAGGAGTTACACTTATTAGTTGAAGGTTAGGATTCTCTTAAATGTTTATTTCGAGCTGAAGGTGTAACGTGTAGCTTTTACGAAACAGGGTTCGTTTGACAGTGCAATGTTGTTCATGTTGTGATATTAACACAGGATTGACAGGAACCACATATTGTCTGACAGTTACTAGGAGAAATTGCGGGTTTATACATTTTTATGTTTTTTTGTTTTGCAGAACATGATCATCCGGCTACGTCTTTTACATTTATGTTTCCATGATCTTCGTTAGAACTCATCTTCATTTCCCACATTTTGTTTTTAGTCTGTTTACATATAATACAAAGGAATCAATGTTTATTACGTAATTAAAGTAAACACAACTCTAATTTTGTTATAGGAATGGAATTTTTGCAAGGCAGATAATCTAATTCTCAGTAAAAGTTTAAATATTTGGTTCATATGGATATTAATATGACAGTACATGTATGTTTTTGTCATATATCTCAAATCGGTTCATCATACATGAACGTCCGTAAATAATCTTACACCATTTCTGCTTCAATCGTTACGTGTATGTTTGTGGGCATATTGTTTTTTAGTGCTAAGTGTTGCTTAGCATTTTACGAAACTCATTCTTACTTGATAATTTATGTACCCATAATTGTCAATAATTGATACATTTTTAATATTCAAAAGTTTGACATAACGTCCTGTCTTTTTATGTCACTATCGAGGTACATGTATATCGACAAGTTTGGTAGCCATTATTTCGAGGGAAGGAGGAATCTCGCCGCTCGTAGCCTTTTAAAATCATTTTAGTTTGAAGTAACTAGAAATGATCATGTTCCTAAATTATTTTTTTCATTATTATTTCCATTGATATTTCCATGCAACCGATGAGAGGTATAGAGAAGTGTAAATCTCGAAACAGTAGATTCAAACTACCTAATTATAATTGAGCGTTGGGGGAAGCTTTCATAAACAATATTTGCCCCCAACGCACACATACATAGTATTCACAATAAATAATCTAAGGTCAACAAAATATAGTCTAAGGTCAACAAGTTGATTGTAAACTGAAAAGAACAATATTATTGTGTCTTTGTAATATGAATCATTTTGATATGCTAATTATTTCAGACAAAATAACAAAATGATAAAGATAACAAATAGTAATCATAATTAACTCATTATTGGTTATTTTGTATCCTGTATCTCTTTTGACGAAGAAGGTATTTATTCTTTTTATTAAACACGAGTAGGGATTTTGTATGCAATTGAACAGAAATGTATAGTGTGTGAAGGTCTGAGGTTTTGGGTGAAGAAGATCGAAAATGAAGGATTAATGTTTCTATAAAAGTGCCAGTAATTGTAAATAGCAATGAAATTAGCCTTGTCGTTTTGATTGCTTAGATTGCCATAAGCAGACGCAATATATGGAGTTAAACGGTCTAGATGTATCCGTGTATATAGCAATTAAGGTAAAAACCTATTTTATTACTTACGTCGTATTTGTTATACATGTAGTTCTCGCAATTGTGAAACTTATTTTGCTGGCATAAACCCTTCTTAGTTATAGTAGCACAGGACATTATACCATCATCACTTAAATTATTAGACATGATTCTGTTAGTCTTCATTACATCATAATTATAACCAAATTCATTTGTTAAAATTTGTTTTTTTTTAGTGATTTCGTGCAATAATATAAGTTCAGGTTTGTCTTTATGTGTTTCACTCGCATTTATGTTGCTGCACGTGTAGTAGAATATTGGCACTCATGGAGTAGTTTGATAAGAACAGGATCGCAACTGTTTTCGAAAAATAAATTCAAGAGCAATTTCAATACCATATATGTCCCGTATAAATCATATTCACACTACGTAACACGTCATTGTCATGTTTGTAACTTTCAATAGGTGACGCAACATGTCGATTCAAATTGCGTTAGGCTGATTTTTCGAAAGTAGTTGCAATCGTGATTCAATGTACTCCATGTTATGTTATGTTATTTATAAAGTATTCCAGTAACAAATCTTTTTTTAATGATTACAAAACAGTTGTTTGTTTTAAAAAAAATGTTAGAGCGATACGTTTACTCAAAATAGTCTTGATTGTGAAAGGGTTGTCATGGATATTTGATATGCTATGACATTTTGTAGGTGCCCAAAGAAGGAACTGATGTGAATATAAGCGTGATATACTTGAGTCAATGTGTGTCAAGTTGGTAACAAAACTCATATCATTACTGCATATTGTCCACTCTGTACTTACATACTGTGATATGATATACCACATCGTGCTGTACATGTATTTTATTTGGTATTAAAATATAACTATTTATGCAAATAATCTCTACTTTTGTTGTTTGGTCATTATTGTATCGACTACTGTACACAGATTAATGACTTTCACAAACGTTTTGTTACATATTCTTTAAAGTTGTTCACTTATTTTGTATTGGTATTGTTTTACTTTCCTTAATTTTGTTTTCTTCATTTTGCCCTGAACAATCACTCAGTAAAGAAGCTGCTCATCAGATTGGTGATGCAAATTAAAAATTCGTTCTTTCAGAAAGAGGAAAAGAAAAATAGTGATTGTGAAAAAAGGACTAGTTTTCAATGTTAACAGTAGGTTTGTCGTCCACTATGTAAAGTATGGGTTAATTGAGCGTGAAATATTGAAAAGTCTAGTTTAAAAAAAAACGAGGTAACAAACGAGGTTTGTTTTCTGCCGCCGCCTATCGAAGGCGGTGCCGGGGGTATTATGTTTCGGTTCGTCCACCCGTCCGTCCCACTGTATCGTTAAATAATATCTCAAGAACCACTTGAGGTATGAATTTTGAAGTTGGTGAAGATATTATGTATCACAATAGAAAGACGATCCGATTAAAATTTGGAGTAAACAAGTAAAGAGACAAGGTTCATTGAGGTTAATTTATGTGATTTCAGGTATTGGCCTTGTTATCGCGATATAAAACCAAGAACAACTAAAGTTATGAGGCTCAAACTTGTTGATAATAATTATGTATTACCATAGGAAGGCGATCTGATTCGATTTTAGGCTATGACCACGATTGCATTTCTAGAAAAATGGTTTAATTTTGTTTGCCATGGTTATCATTTTTTCTTCTTTTCATAGTACACATGCACTCTAATGAACTAATTTTGATTGTCCATCCGTCACTTTTCAAATTGTTCATTTTTGTTTGCGAGTCTTATTGGCTAGTTTTCAAATCGGTCCCCTCGAAGTCGGGGTACTAAGTTTTATCCAAATATTTGATTATGTTATCATGCTTATCGTTAAAATTCACATTTGGTTCTTGACGTGCTAGAAAAGTAGTATTTAATGGAATCTATAGGTGTATGCCTTATTTCTAACTGAGCACACATTGCACTTGTTTCAGTGAGAAAAAAAAATGTCGATCGGATATTTTCCCTCAGAAAGTGATATAATAATTCATTTTGAACTACATTTTGCAGTCTTAAAATAGGATCCCCCCCCCCAATAACCATAATATTTATGTCATATTTTTGTTCCATATTTTTGCAAAAACTGGCCATTATAACAATATTTTTTCCCCATGGCTATGGGACAGTATTCCTGGATTATGCACACTAATAAAATAGTGTCCTTGATAATTATGACAGTTATTTGAATTTATGTTCCGTTATACAAAAAGGCATGAATGAAAACGTGGGTACATGGTACGGATCCTAAGGTTTGTTCAGTCGTGCCATTACAGCACAACCAAGGGGTTCAAATGATATGATGCAATATGAATATGGCAAATAAGGGTAACAATTGGGCAAACCAAAATAACGAATTTGAACAATTTCAGTTTACAGCTAGCATTACAAGAAATGATATATTCACTTTTCATATCCGAAGCCCCACCCCCACCGAAAAGGTTAAAATATATGTGTCTAATTTTGACAACAAGTGACCATTATTATAACAACCAACAAATTTCTGATGGCCGTTTGACAGTATTCGTAGACTAGACATATCAATAAAACGGTGTCCCTTATGAAGATGATTTGAATATAATGTTCCGTCATGAAAACAATAAATAACATATAAATATATGTTATAACGTAAATGAAAACGTTAGTAAATACTAAACGGTACGAATGGGTAGGTCTTCCAAGTTGGGCCATTACAGCGCAACTGTTCTACCGATGGTCCAAATTATATAATATTATGATGATATGGCAGTAAAGGTAAACATTGGACTAACCAAAATCATGAATTTGAACAATTTTCATTAAAACAGCTAACATTACAATTCCCTTTTCATATATTAACCCCCCCCCCCCCGGAGCCCTTGCCCCGGCCCCCTCCCCCAGCGAAAAAAAAGTTTAAATATATATATATATGTGTCTACTTTTTGCTAAAAGTGACCATTATAACAACCACAAACATCCCGATAGTCGTTTGACAGTTTTCATAGACTAGACACATAAATAAAACGATGTCCTTCATAATGAGGATTGTTAAGTAATGTTCCGCGATAAAAACAATCAACAACATATACATAAACCTGCCCCCAGGGCATGAAAAGAAAAAGCCGCCCCTTAGCATGCACATAGCAAAGTTCAATGTACAGGATTAATTATATATGCAGGGATAAATCATTACAAAGATATTCACACAAAATGGATCTTTACCTACTCTTTTTATTATCTCGTGGTATAAGTGCGATGTCGATGTTCCCCTCAAGATTGTTCTGCTTTGAACACTGAGATTTTCTTGACGAGCCAATTTACTTAAAACGAAAAATGTTTCATCAACAAATTAAAGTTGCGCAGTTCATACAAGCGCGTTTATAACAAAAAATATTGTCGATATCGTAGGATCGAATTGAGGGAATGAAAACGGCATGTTTTAAAAATACTATGTCCCTTTTGCAACGAACATCAAATTATGTAGAACTTTGCAGGAATTATGAATATATGTCATGTATGTCCTATCTGTGAAATATAACCGTTAGCAGTGTCCTAATATTCAAATTATGCAAGGAAACCCGTTTACTTGCTAAACTTCACTGTCAGACACTATTGAGTGACTGACTGGCCTTTTTTCTTCTTTGGTAATAACATACATGAAATGAGCTGTAAAGGGTACATGAACATTTGTCTACATCAATAAGCCACTTCTTGTATATGTAAAAAAATAAACTGATTGAATAATAATAATAATACATATGATTTATAAGGCGCCAAATCCACTTGATAGTCAAATGCTCAAGGCTCAAAAGATGAAATACATACATGATACATTTATACAAAGTGCGATATAGGAAAGGTACAGACATGAAAGGTTATGGTAAATAATTATAAGCTAAATTAAACAGATATTTCTTAAGATTGTTTTTTAACACTTCAGCAGAACTGCTATTCTTAATCCATTGAGGGAGAGTATTCCATAATGAAGGTCCAGCATGAGCGAAGGTTCGCTCCCCCCACTTTGTTTTAACCCTAGGAGTAACAAGTAAGCCAGAGTTTTGAGAACGTAGCTGTCTAGAAGGAAAGTAATGCTTAATCAAGCCGATGTTATACTGCGGAGCAGAGCCATGTATACAGTGAAATAATAGCAAAATAATCTTGAAAACAACACGTTTTTCTACGGACAACCAATGGAGTGATTTGAGGACTGGTGTGATGTGACTGTACTTGTTGGACAGGGTCACGGCACGAGCAGGCAGCATTCTGTAATCTTTGTAATTTTGCGAGTAGGTTGTGAGGCGAACTAAACAAAAGGCCATTACCAAAATCCAAGCGAGAAGAAATTAAAGCATGCGTAATTTTCTCAGTGGCACTACGGTCAAGATATTTACGAATAAAACCCAAATTGCGTAACTGATAACGTACTGATTTTGAGACATATTGAATTTGTGTAGACATTGTCATGTTTGAGTCGAGAAATACACCAAGGTTGCGACATACATAAGATAGGGTAATTTCATGTCCAGCAAGAGTAATTGAAGTGAATCTCTGCGCAGCATAAAACGTACGGCAATTCGGTACAAAGGTCTGAAAATCAGACTATTACTTACTGGCTCTATAGCTCTTATAAGTCGATTCGACAACTAATAGTCGTTATTTTCCCACTTAGAGATATTTTCAAGCCCCCCTTGTTTTAGGGAATTTCTAAATTAGTATTATCTTTCAAATGCCGTCGGGATTTAACCTGTAGAACTACCCTGACGGGGGTCGTAGGCTACTTTTTTAACTTCACGATCTCACGAGGAATAAACTATACTTTCAAAAATTTGGGTTATATAAATAATAACAATGATTTATTAAAGATAATCAACATAAATTATCAAGGGTCGTACAATTGGTCGTGTACACAGAATAACCAAATGTTTCCGGAGGGAAGAACGCCCTCAGACGGCAAATAATTAACATACAAATAACAGTGATCAAAGTAAAAGGAATCGTCTCAAGGGAACACCCTGGAGGTATAATCTCGGTCACGTTCAAAATAGAATATAACAAAATATAATCAAGCATCGAAAACAACAAATGTCAATCATCAAAAATCGAATTCAAGATTTTTTTTTTTTTTTTTTTTTTTTTTTTGCGGTTCGTGTGCAAAATCGAGAAGCTGCTATTTTTGTTTTCATAGGTTTTTATTCGTTTCTCTCAAAGAAAAATTGTACATTTATAACATTGGATACAAAATAACAAAATAATTTAACATAGGTTTTTATAAATTTGTCAATGATCTTTTACATTTACATACAAAAGTTACACCTATTCATTTTCCCTTAGAGACAAACAAAATTATATATATATAAAAAAAAAGAGAAAAGCTACAAAACACCTACTACCCCCCCCCCCCCCCCACACAACATTTACACACATAACAAGTACAACAGTATACAAAACACACACCAACATAGAACGAACAAACAAACAAAAGTAAAGGGGAAAAAAATGAAAACATTTATTCTAAACTTTCCAAAGCTTCCCATTTCCTTAAAGTTGATACTCTAAGACAATCCCAAATACTGAGATAATTACATAAATAGAAAGCTTTTAACCCCCATAATAACACCAAATGGTGTCCACCCGACAAAACAAGTTTAGAATAATGAATTTATTCGAGTAAACTCTACCAAAATATCTAAGTCTGAAACCCGGAAGTGCACGTAGAGTCGGGCCTCTATCCGTGACGTCACGAACGGGAGTCATGGGCTCAGTGAGAGTGAATGGCAGTGATATCCCTACGTAAATGCTATCCTGTCAGAGCTTAGATTTGTTGTTGTTAAGAAGTATATTTGATGGATTTTCTGTTTTCATTTGAATGAAGAATAACGAAGCAACATTTTCCAGTCGCTGATTTCTTTTTATATCCTCATATTCACCTATTTGGTAGAGATTTAAGACGAGTTTACTGCTTAGGAATTAAAGTTAAATCGTGCACGTATGAATAGGCGGATGCATTATATTGTCATCAAATAAGGTACAGGAGCAGTTTTGTAAAACGAATAGGTCTAGAAATTTGATAGTAATTATCATAGATGTGTGTGACTGCCTCAAAAAAGGATACAGTACCAGTTAAACATTTTATGTGGTAAAATATCAAACTTGAACGAGATCATGCAAGCGCGCTTCCTCTATAATATTTTGGCGAGTGGTGCGGCTCTAGAACGTTCGTGAAGCGAGCAGAATCGGGAGGTAAGACCAAGCCGCTGCTCTGGGCGCTGCTTGCTTGTGATGGAACGTACGTGCGCTAGTTATATGTTTATCGGCAATTGCAAGAGAATGAAAGCGACGTTGCCAGCTAAGAAAAACAACAAAGACTTGCTCCTGACTACCGGTGTCAGAATTGGTAGATGAAGGATCTTCAGGGCCAAGGAATTAGGCGAAAGACATGGGAAAAAGGAAGAAGAAACCATCGGGAGATCGCTGTAGTGTATGGTATTGAACTGTGCATGGGTAGACAGCTACTGTTCACTCCGTGCCTGGGCCGATTTCAACACCAAAACAAAAATTACATGGTGAAAATATCGACTAATAGCACATCGTTGGCATGTATATGTCATAATTTTTAAAAGGGGAATTGATATTAATACTATGAAGTACTAGGGGAAGGTAAAGAATTGTACATAGAATTATGATTTATTAGACTTTTCAGCCTTTGAAACAAAAATATGCAGAAAATCGTATCACTCTGCACATGTTTGCTATGGAACATCCGGGTACGTGAATATACTCTCTCCCGGACGTGAGGTCATAAATAGTAGACCAGCGCCGTGACTGATTTTCTATGCAAAGAGAGGCGGATATTTTCAACATTTCAATTGAGGATTTCGAGTAGACAGAATTTTTTGGTGATATACTAAGTAATTGAAAAACTTAAAAATAACATATACTTGCCGTAGGTAACAAATTAAGGGACATTTATTTGCTTAGAGTATCAACTTTAAATGAATTGAAAGTGTGTCTCTTTCCATTGAAAGTTTTTTTCTCTTCATTTCTATTTTCCAACAATCTATATTCTATTTCTTTTGCTTTTAGAGAGCTTCCCTTCTCTCTACTATGGAAAATCATACACCCACAACAAAAAGTGAGTCATTTGACACATTTAAGCATAATTTTCGTGAGTCAGGTGTAAATTGACTCATTAGTAACAACCAATGAGTCTCTATTGACTCATTTATATTTCACCAGTGTGTCAATCATGAGCTGACGCATTTGCAAAATGCTTCGACTGACTCACATGGTCGTAAAAAATGAGTCAAGATCGACATAAGAGCATTTTAGAAAAAAAAGTGAGTCAACTTGAAAGTGAGGCTGTATGCATGCGCGCGCATGTTTTCGTGACGTCATCCAAAATGCGCATTCTCGAGCCATATTTGAATTCCCGATCGACGACGCGACGTACGTCGCCATCTTATATCTTGGATTCAGAAGAGTTTTGACTGCAGCTAGTGAAAAATTGGTACGCATAATTATTCATATGGTTTTAAACGATGATTTTTATGACTGGATTCGTGGGCTGAATCTTCTGATTATTATACAAATGATGCATGCGTTCATATTACGATATCCGCACTCGAGTTGATGAGGCTGTGTGTAACTTAACTATCACTATGAACATGACTGACAATGAAACGGACAAAATATACAGTTCCTCAGGTAGACAAAGGAACATTCCTTCACTGCTATTATGTAAAAATGTGTAGAACAGGTGTCACATGCATATTCACCTTGTATAATTCAATGCATAAAAAGTTATTATAAAAGTTTAAAATCGTGACATTTGGTCACTACAAACCTTTTCATTTTGTTGGCCTGCAAAATTGGACAAAATCCCTTAATGCATGAACTGATACTACATACAATGTCGTTAATATCCAATTACCAAGCAGTAATTAAAAAAAAATATGACGTCATTGCTCATGAAAAAAACATTGGTCGTCAAAAATCGTCGTTCGAATTGGACAAACAAAGTTTCTATAATGCTCAATGCAAAACCTGCCATGTCACAGGTCAAAATTTTAGTCATCCTATGATCGAATCTCTCTAATTTGGTTTCTGTACTTGCACGCACCCGACCGCAGAGGGCGTTAGACTAACAATTTCCAGAAGCGGTATTTACAAATAATATTAATAAAGGTTCGGTTCGTTGCAAAATCGTTGTCAGATGGATGCCTAAAGCCAGTGTTTGTAAATTAGATCTACAGTAGAAGAAGAGATGTCTGCATTTTTCGCTAATGAAAAAAACAGGTGAGTAGCTCATAATTTGCGTCTCTGTTGACTTGTCGATTTCTGTTGCAGCTCTGCTTTGACGTTGTTGTCCCATACGTTCAAAATGATGTCATGTAGTTTCGGGCAAACTCAATTCGCCAATTTTCCGATTTCGAAAGTTGGAGACTGATCGGGGAGCCTAAAGGAGACAATTTGATGGCATTGAGTGAGGCTTTACAAAAAAAAAGATAAATAGACTAGACAAACTCCATTTAGATCTAGTACATTGATCGTTATTAGGTCTAATATAAATTGCATTAGAATCTCTAGATCTAGAAATAGAATCTATATTTAAATTAATCCATCAACAAATCAAGAATGAAAAGAGGAAGGCGGAGAAGAAGAAAGAAGAAGAAGAAGAAGAAGAAGAAGAAGAAGAAGAAGAAGGAGGAAGAGGAGCTAGGAGTAGGAGGAGGAGGAGGAGAAGAAGGAGGAGGAGAAGAAGAAGAAGAAGAAGAAGGAGGAGGAGGAGAAGGAGAAGGGAAAAGGTTGATGAGGAAGAAGATGATACAAAAGAAGGAGAATCAGTGAAGAACTAAAGGCAACCATCCAGTCATTACTCATGCCAGTATCTAACTGTACAATTAAACTCTCTCATTCACAATTACATGTTTTTCCCTAGACCTGACAACCCTTTCTATGATGTCCCGGAACCCAGAGCATTCTACCATCCTACATTACCAAAAAATCTCACTAAGAGAACACAAGGAGTGAGTATTTATTTTTTACCTGTTAATTTTTTATTCTTTAATATAGCCTATATGTATTACTTTAAAACAGATATTATAGGAAGCCTGCGACGTGCACACGGACGTTCCGTTTACTTGTCCGTTCGCCAACTACACA
This sequence comes from Strongylocentrotus droebachiensis, assembly GCA_035222895.1. Lineage (NCBI taxonomy): Eukaryota > Metazoa > Echinodermata > Echinoidea > Camarodonta > Strongylocentrotidae > Strongylocentrotus > Strongylocentrotus droebachiensis. The sequence continues at coordinate 44,558 of JAVYIG010009962.1, forward strand.
TGTACTATTTGAATATTTCTGCTTTTCGTGGACACGCAGTGACTTGTGTATTAAGAGTAAAAGGGATAAGAATCTTAGTCTTTACCTACAAAGTTTACAAACATACTTGGAGTGAGACAAACCAGGCTTTCTTAAAATCATTTCAATATTTTATAAACCTTGCTAGCAATGTTTTTCTTCCCCTACTTTGACCCAAGGTTATTATCTGGAGGCCAGATCTTGTGTTTGATGCATCACCCCAATCACGGTTTACGTATAATACAGATAAATACACACACTACTTGTAATACCCTGTACATTGACTGTAGTAATTCCTCCTACATGTATGCGTTCACGGCTGCCTCATAGGCTCATACCATCGTCAAATCTACTACTAGGTACCATACTACCATGATGGGAGGTATTAAATCAATTAATTCTGATCTATTTCCTCATGAGACTTTTGCGTCCCCGGTATACATGGTTTATTCACTTTATTGCTTAGAAATTGGTTTTGAGTGCCGTTTGTGTAATTACACATGTATAAGGGTGTGTTTCAATCTTTCTTACATATAACTTTTTCGTCAAGATGATGCAAAACATAACCGTGTACAAGTGTACCCGACCATATGACCGGAAGTGTACACAACTTAAACTACCAAAATACACACGCTTATGCACAGGCTATAGTGCGTGATGTTTTATGATTACAATTTTCTTTGTAATTTCCCGACATGCAAATTGATTTTGAACATTGTTGACCTTTCTTTATCCAAGAAAGAAAGAGTTTAGTGGAGGAAAATGTTGACAATCAGAGCCTAATCTATATTTGTATTATTTTTTTTAAAATTTATTTTGTTGATTGTTTGAAATGCATTTAAATATTTGTTTTTTGAGAATTGAAAAAACCTTATCATACTGATGTTCGATTTCTCATGTGGCAGCCAACCATCTTTTGACAGGTTCTCCTTTTAGCCAATACACATGCCGAGTCATCTACCTTTCTGAAAGCAGTTGTGGCTAAAACTGGTAGTCTATCCCATACTGACAAATCTTGATCAGAGGCGAGGGGATCGGAAGTACTTTCCTTGTTAACTTTATATGTGCCACTCAAATAATACTCCTTTGCCAACATGGATCTCTCAGGGGATATTTCTTAACAATTATACTTTCAGGATAAAGCTACTTCATAAGCTGATCAAAAAAATTGTTTAGCCAATAGAGTCTGGTATTATGCAAAGCTTTTTTTTTGTAATGCAAAGTGTACTCCTTGTATTCATTGGGTCCTTATTGTTTATGCCAATTAGCACTTTTTGCAAACTTGCAATTGTGCAAATCAACTCTCATAGCAAATTAAATATTGACATGTGTAGGGTAAAACCATCTACATGTGTAGTATCTATCCTTATGAACGCCTTTGAAATTTGTGTTCCACAAGTTTCTTGGCTTCGACACTGACCTGCTTTTGTTACTGAGAGGAAGTCTACTTGTGTTAAATGCATTGTCCTGATTAACAAAACTGGTAAACGTGACCATCTCTTCATTGGTTTCTTATATCGCATGTTCATACAGGATTACCCCCATCTTGAGTTAGGCTAGCAATTTAGGAATATCTTCCTTCAATGTAACAATGTAAATCATAAGTGTTGAAAGTGGCAATTGTAATAAGTGCTGTGAGACAGACCTATCTATACACAAAGGAACCCAGCACCATCAACAAACAAACACAAACAAACACACAAAACACTGTATAATTAAAGTCCCTTAAGGGTATTCATATTGTGTATTATTTTCCATAGATTTCTCTAAGTCCAGAGAGAGTGAAATCCCATCTCAAGGCAAATGAAGATCTACGGCATGGGAAAGGGAAGGAACTGAGCCCTGGAGAGAAGGGGTTCCTGTCTGGATCGAACACCATGCTTGCAAAGGAACTACCGACTCATGACACTCCAAGCCCAGGGTAAGGTAGTTTAAATCTAAAATATCTTACTGGTATTTTTTACTCTAGGAGGTTAGTAGAGATGAAAGATATTGGCTACAGAAAGAGATGAACTTCCTGGTGGCCAGCTTAAAACCCCATTGCAGACCTTGCACAACTTGGGAAGAGACATTGGAGGAAGGTATGAGGTTATCTGGCCCCACCCAGGCCAGGTTGATGCTTGGAGAAGGGCCAGTAAGAAGATGAAACGTCCAACCCAACAGCATGGAAAAAATAGATGTTAAACACTGGTTATAGTATTCTTAACTCATATCGTGCCCAAAACACCGTTCCGTACATGCGCTGGCATGCCACGCTCACATAATCGGGTTTCTGGTCGCTTGCCATGCAAACATAAACGTTAATTCGCTCGCGTGCCACGTACATGTACACATTTTCGTGCATAAGTACACTCGCTAATTCTTATGCCTATTGTGCGATGCGCATCGGTGCACACATGAAAGCTTATTGTATTTGTGTTGAGGGTTTACTCTTGCTTCAATTTTGCGTGCTTCACTTATTATACCGTTACATTGGATTTTCCTGAGAAAATTGCGATATTTTATCATCAAATTTGTCAGTTTTGATCATGGCACCTTAGATTTTGTGCGGAAAATGAGACAACAAATTGGTTTGACAACTCACTGATAATGCTTATTTACTTTAGCAAAATTACAAATTCATGAAATGATATTGGTATCAACGGAAAGAGGGTTAATTTTCCTACAACTTCAATGAACAATTTTTGTTTATACAACATACGGATGAGAAGTCATAGTGGATCAAATATAGTAACAATTGAAACTACATGCACTTGTACCAACCCGAAAATAAATGTGACACAGGGGGATTAGTGGCTGGCACTATAGGGATTAGCACTGTGGCACTGGGTGCATTGCATGGGGGCAGCTTAAGAGTTAATCTACTCATTGCACAGTGGAGTGTGTTTAAAACTCATGTGGGCAGTGATAATGTGCTGATCTTCAATCAATGTTTACTGTTCAATTCCATGATGCAGAGATGTTTTATGACTCCTGAAGACACACAAATGCCCACTTCACATTTGAATTTTTTTCAGTCTGAGTGAAGTTAATGCTATCTTTTATAACATGTTCTTCTTATGCAGAGTGCAATTCATGTACATCATTTTTAGTTTGCTAAAATTTTGTCACACATGTGTGCCATTTGTTCCTTCAGAATGAACAGTCATAGAAGTTTGTTATTTATTTGTTTTCTCTTTTTGTTTTAATACACACATCAATATTGAGTCTATTGACACTTTTCTTCCTGTGGGCCTTCCAATCTTGGCACATATACCAACTGTGTATACAAGCATACTCCTCTGAAGCATGAACATGTAGGTATATATGCATTGGGATGAATTCTGCTGGAGGGAATGATCTTCGATATTTCACTTTCTCGTCTGATATAGACCTGCTGATACGTCTTCCAAGTTTGATGAGTCTTGGCCTGCAAGTGAACGCCCATCAATGATCGAGAGCCCTGGTGATGCTCAGAATGTTTCCTCTACTTCAGCTGCTACTAGCCATGTCTCTGGGTCAGGAGTGTCGCCACATACACTTGGTAATACCGGGTATATTTATCTAGATATTCTGAGATGGCTAAATCGGTAGATCAAATGACTTTCAACTAAGGCAGGTGTTTTTTTGTATAAGATGTTCCCTTTATTACACAGAATTCTATATTTTGCTAGTTAAACTGTGTTCCTCTCTAAGATGTGAGTCTCTACATTTTGCAAACATTAAATACAAAGTTTGTCCTTAATTTTCTTGGTGCTTTTTTTAATTAGTATGTTTAGATATCATTCTGATTAAAAGTATGCTAAACCTTAATTAAGTCAGTGAACTCCAGTTTAATTTATATATTGATAGTGGATTAAAAAAATGAATATATCATGTGTTTCTTTTCAGATCCAACAACAAATGCCAGGGGGCCAAATTCAAAGCAAGACTCTGACAGTACTCTAGCCAGGTACTATGTTAATTCATAAATAATTTTTACTTAATTAATTTTCATGTTTTCTTCATATTTTTTATTTAGAAAGTGTTACGATATGCGATATGCGAATATCCGGTATCCGTCGTAGTTGAATAAACAACATGTCTACCATAACAAACCAGACTGCCGACTCTATATCATCCCGAGTTATCTACCATTACTAAGACCCTCAAACTCATCAGAAAGCAGCCAAGGGAAACCATAGCAGAGTCCTGGATTGAGGTTTGATATATCCTTGTGGGTGAACAGCTCTTGTTGGTCTGATGAATTTGGTGATGTGTGCCTCTAAAGTTGAATGAGACTAGCTGGTTCTGAATCTTGTAGAACATCACAAGGCGAAGGTGTTCTCGTTGCTGTTGCAGTGATGTCCGTCCGAGCTCCTGCAACGTTGAAGATACACTAGATGAGTTGTGGTATTGATTCAATGTGTATCGGGCTGCCCTTTGTCAAATCATTTTTACCTTGTTGATGTCTTTGGCCATTGGTGGATCCAATACGGAAGAGGCATATTCCACCAGGGGTCTGACTAGTGTTCTGTATACTGTGGCTTTCAACTTGGAAGAGTTCACTTAGAAAGGCCAGGGTGTTGTTAGCCTTTTGGCAGACACTGTAGATGTGTTTGTTCCATCTCAGGTCTGATGTTATAGTGACACCAACATATTTTGTGGCTTCTACAGGAGTAAGGATGGAATGTTAGGTCTGTACTGGTGTACAATCCTGTTTCGCTTCCAGCTTATTACGTTTTCCAAGGGCTTGTGGCAACTTTCACCATAAGTTGTAAAAGTTAAGAAATAATCGATGGGAAATTCATACATACACCAGTCACAATATGTTTGTCTGGATTAGTAGAATAAATATGATCAATCATCGATTTTGATGACATAGTTATTCGGATAGGAACAATAATTAATTGTGTGCATAAGAAACTACCGGTAGTCATCAAAGATAACAAATAATTTGCATCTGAAATTAACTTATCCTGATGATAAATCACAATTAAAGTCTCCCAGTAGAATAATTTCTACATTGTCGCTAATCGCCCTTTCCATCATACAAGTGATTTGATCGAAATACTCTACTGGAACGTTTGGTGGTGTATATAATACACTAATCAGAAGAGTTTCGTTATGAGCTACTTTGACCTTAACACATACAGCTTTGAGTTCATTTACATAGTCCAGCCGTGTATAGTTAATGTCTCTTCATACATAAAGGTCTACACCTGCTCCGTGTCTAGTTCTGTCTTTACAAATAATGTTGTAGTCCTCTATTAATAGTTCAGAGTCTGTTATAGCTATAATATTGAATGGATTATATTTGAGAGTATATTTTAGATCATCTATCTTGGCTGGTAACTAATTGATATTGACATGGCAAATTTTAGACCTCTCCCGCTAAATGGCTTGAAATATATCCGTTTTTCAGACTATAGTATGCACCATTTTCTTTATTAGTATTCAGGATAAATAGTATTGATCCGTGTAAGGGTATCCTCTCTGATTCTCCAAGTCGTCCATCCAGTCGCATGGAAACACTGCTCCTCTCGGTTTCCACCGGTGATTGGTTGTTTGACGATTCAGAAAAAATGCTGTGTACTATGATGTGTATCTGGCGGTAGACATAGTGACCCCGTTCCTATTCAAATGAACGCAATCTATAGAGATGAACATCTGGGCGGTTGTCATCATTTTTAATAATTGCCCATCCACGCTCATTGGCCAGAAGTTTTATGCAGACGTTCACTCTGTCCAAAAAGGCGCCATCTGGTGGGGATTCAGCTCAGCGGTGGATTATGGTTGATATTGTCATCGATTTGACATAAGCCTGTGTGACAATTTCGTGACATATCAACGACAGCTTCGCAACAATTCCATCTTCATCATCATTGTTTAGGTTATTAGAGCCAAGATGAACAATAACTTCCTAGGGATTGAATTGCCTTGCCAGACTATCAATAACTTCATACACGTCCTCTATTTTGGCACCAGGAAGTGCTTTACATTTCACTGTTGTTCGCTTTGAAAGTTTAGAGGGTCTAATACGTCTAATCATCAAGTCTCTGACCAGTAGAATTTGAGCTTTATTCTCTTTTGGATTATCATCATCATCATGATTTAAATTGTCCGCTATTGCCCCAAATGATCGCTTTTGTCTATTAAGATATTCAGCCAACTGGCGTTCAAAGGACATCTCATGAGCGACCTCTGTTTGAATGGGGCAATGTCCAGAGTCTTAGACGCCATCTTTTCAATCAGTGCATCAATGATCTTTGACATTGTTTGTATTTGTTCCTTTAATAACTTAAGGTCAGGATCCATTTTGTTACTCATACAGGCTTTGTACATCTCCCTTCTGGGTATTGTTGAGATACATGTAGGGTCATCCGTTTGCGTACCGTCAATGGGATCAGGATGGTCGCCTTCTCCACTTTCTGATATGTAATGGTGGCTTTCTAATATGCTTTGAGATTGTCAAGCAATTTTTTGATACCTGCCGTTGTGATGATGATATCTGGTATTGTTTCATAAGAAGAGGTGGGAGGAAGCAGATCAGTTGGGGCTGCAGTCTCTTTCGTGAGCACCGCTTGGAATTGGTTGTTGAGGCCATCAGCTTTCTTAGTGGGGTCGGTTAACTTCCTTCCATCTGAGTTGAGATGTGAAATTTCTCCACTGTCACACCAGTTATGTTTAATGAAGCTCCAGAATCTCTTCATGGCTCCATACTGGTTTTCATCGTTGCTTCCTTCAAAGAACGACTCCAGATATTCCCAGTATTTTTCTTTCTGGATTTCTGACTGGATGCTCCTCTTCAGACATCAATTGTGCTATTTAAGGTCATAGGGGGTAAATCCTGTGGTATTCAAGAGATTTTTACATTTCTTAATAACCCTGCTCCTTTTCTTGATGAGTTTCCTGATTCTTGCAGTCACCCATTGTAAGTTGGTTTTGGGCTTTAACAATGTCTGTGGAATGTGTGACTCAATACCATGCGTGATTCCAGTCTGAAATACCTGCAACTAATATGTCCCAAAGTTCACTAATGATGGCCTCATCATATTTGTATGCTTTCTCATCCGCAACTCTTGACACGCTGACCTGTTATGCATCCCAGTCTGCTTTGGTGTAAACAGGAATTTGTTTTTGTATCTGTCGACTACTAGATGGTTGCATGTCCAGAATTAGAAGAAGACAGTCATGATCCATAATGCCATGAACCGCAGACACATTGTATTTAAAGTGGGATTGTTGGTGAGGTACAAGTCGAGAGCATGCTATCGTCTTGTAGGTTCCTCTACTTGTTGAACTAGACCATTGTCATCCAACATCTTTCCAAACTTGTGATGTAAGGCAGGGTGGCCACATTCTTTCACCCTTTGGTTAATCCAGTCTCATCCTGGGAGGTTGAAGTCTCCCCTGAAGACAATGAGGTGATTCATGTTTAATCTTGAAGGTGATTGTTGTAGCTCAAGTAAGCAAGATTCATCTCCTTCATGTGGCTTGTAGTAAGATGCGCAAACAGGGTTTTAGACTATCTTGAAAGATTTATGGCACTTTAGATTTATCACTTTAGTTTGAGTGACCACTCTAGATAGGTTTCCTTCATACATGTGTCAAGATTCTCACTAAAACAGCATTTACTATCTCTTCTCTCACTTTCAAAGACTCATAGGCCGGTTTCGTTATGGCACTCCCCAGAGCAGGGAAGAAAGGGCGCAGCATTCAGCTACCGGTAGCAAGGACTTCTGGTGGCTGTCTTCCTCATCTTCATCACCCCCGCTTCCATCTCATCAACTATCGTCATCCTCCATCTCTAGGCATGCCAACATCGAGACCACACCCATCCGAGGAACCGGTCCTGCTGGTGGTGTGAGGGGGGTGCAAGGGGCTAGAAGGGGTACAGGCAGTGGAAGGGGAAGAGGAAGGGGTGCATCAAGGGTACCACCCTGGTCTGGAGTTTCTAAGAGTGGAGTCTCATCTCTCAGTAGTAGTAGTAGAAGAGTGAGCAGTGTCTCAACTCTTACCTCATCATCAAGCAGTGTAAGTTAATTTAGAATGATGTTGCTGTTATTGTCATAAAACAAAGATAGCATTCTGTATTCTTTTTTTTGTATGGCTTTGTTTAATATTGAAAATATAATTTAGGGGTAATTAATTCTCATCCAATTCCAAATTATATTTTAAAAAGAGCACAGGTCTTTATGGTGAACAACTTAATAGGATTATACAAACCATAACCTTTTATGAAGAAATGAACCTGTAGAGCATTCAGCTTGGTGATCAATTTTTTATGGGAATAAAGATTCTGAAATTCTAATTTTTTTAATCCTGATACTAACTAAAATTTTATATTTAGACATGAGTTTAGGGTTAATTCATTTGAAAGCCAAAGTTAAATTCATATACGATGTAGTTGCTGTGTGGAAGGATGTATTTCTATGATACATTCAGTTACTTAGTAGCGTCACTATTTCCAACAGTTCTCCAGCATTCATTTTATGACCCATTTGTGGACAATTAAACTTATTCAGGCTGGCTTTCAAGATGTGTTTTAATAAATGAATTTAATACATTTGATAAAGATCAGTTCTTTGATAATAATCATTTTCTTCTGATGATTTCCTTTGACAGTCACTGAAAATGTCTTCTTCTGTTACCGATAAGGAGACATATGAGATTCAGAGAAGAGCTGAAAAGCTCCTTGAAATAAGGTAGGATCTCCTTGGTTATTAGATGGGGATGTGCGGGAGCACAACATAATAGTATTTGTTTAATGTATTTTTATGTATTTCAGTTCTCACCTTTTATGTAATTCAATTACATTTGATACTATTATTTTTGTTTGAATATTTTATATTTAATTTTTTCAATAAATGGATAAACATCAGCTGAAAAAAAGAAGAACAAAAAAAGTTATTATTGCTACATTTAAGTGCCATGATGCTGCTGTCCTTGCAGCTACATACTGTAGAAATAGTTATCTGAATCTGGTTGCATTTGATGGCAGTGCAATAAACTCTAAACTTTAGTGCTAAATGCCTATAAACAACATTAATAGTTGTCGTCAATTGTTGTTGTTGTCTGTTGTATATTAGTTGGTGAAGGAGAGGAAGGTTCTTTGTCATTTCAGTGTACATGTATATTGCAGTGACGATCTTTACAACAAATGATGGTTTTATTGAAAAATAAGGTTTTGATTTATAATATTTTTTCTTCTTGAACTTGATAGATTACATTTGGAAATATTTATGGAAGTGAACAGTCAACTTTTGTTTCATAGTATTGATTCTTAATCCTCCCTCAAATTTCAGAAAATGTCCTCCTTATTAATTACATCACCTTCCTGCCTAATCAGGCAATTGCAATATTGATACAATTGATTGCAGGTTGTAAATCAATCACAAACTTGCAATCTTCTTTCTTTTATCCTGTGAACAGAGTTGAGATTGATATCTATCTCACATTGAGTTACACTGAATTTGAACCAATCACTAATTCTTCATAGGGTGGGGCCAGGTTTGATTTGTACAGGATAAGCCCAACAGTGGATTTAAAACTACTTGGTACGGGGTGGGGGAAGTCATTTTGCAATTTTACAGTTCCAACGAAATGCCAATTTCTTCTTCTTTTTTCTTCATCCTGTTTGATTCATCAGTGATAGGACTATTCTCAGTGAGCCAGCAGTGAGTTCTGATGGGGTAGGATCATTCTCCACTAGCTCCTCAATCACAGATGATAGCATGCCCTCTACAGGCAGCGAGGCGTATACATCAAGATATCATGGTGAGACAATGCCCACTTTGCCAAGATCCAGCATTATAATCTATCTTAATCTTGTAATTTCACTTTCATAATGTGGGGTTAAAGCTCATGAAAAGTTCTGGTAGCAAAAAGGATTATTGAAAGAAAAACAAAAGTTGAATATAGTCTCATATTGTTCTCCTTGTATATATATATATAAACTTATTTGGTGCTCTATCCATGATTTCTGGTGAATTCTAAATGTTTGCAAGCAAATCTAGATAATGGCTATACACCCAACTATGCTTGCTATGATTCTTCCATCCTGATGGCATACCGCGCTTCAATTTCAGCGCTTTATCTGGAGATGGTGCCTGTGTACACTGATGCTTTTTCACACCCCCCTCATAGGTTTTACACATGTGTAGTGCAGGTTGTAGTTATGGGATTTTATGTCCCTAGATGGGATATCTATATCATTTTTACCTCTTGTTTGTTTAATATTCCACTTAAGGAGGAAGACACCTCGCAACAGTTTAATATTGCATAAATCTTGCTATTTTTCAACTAATATCAAAGGATTCTGATGAACAGTTTTTTTGAGGGCTTACCAAAGCTTTAAGTAACCTTAAAACTGTTTATTCATGATGACAATATCAAAAATCAACCTCTCCATTCCAAACTTAACACTGGTTATGAAAGAGATACCTCAGATGTTTACTGGTAACCAGGATCATATAACAATAACAAAGCATTTGAAGCACTGCCCTATTTCCAAGAGAAGTGGTTAGGTTTTGACTATATTCACACATCCACTGTTACCTGAAAAGAAATAATGTATGCAATGCATTCCCTCAATCAAATGTAATATTCTTAATTTACATGTTTGTAGTTACATTAATAAAATGTGTAACCCAATTTTGTGCCAATGGCAATTTGGTGTACTTGCTGTTCAAGGTGAATAATTCATTACAATTTGTTTGCAAATTACATATAATTCAATTTTTTTTTTTAAATAAATAAATTAAACATTTATTTGAAATATAAAGATCTCTCTACCTGATTAATTATTTTTTTCCTTCTCTAATTGTATGACATACACTATTGTTGTAGACCGTAAAAATGAAGAAAGATAGACAATAGCATCTGTTGAATTTCCCCTTTGTTCCCATAATTCCCATGATTTAGTTACACACAGTGACCTTAAGGTTAGTAGGATAAGATTCTTCAGCATTTCCCTGGTAAAAGTTTGTCAGCTTTTCAACTTCTATTTAATCACATTATCTTCATCCGACAGACAAAGAGAATCTGCCAAGGCCCCCGCTGTTCCCAGCTAACCTCAGCTACACACAGCGTCCTCAGGGTCCCGAAGAAGACATTCTACAACAATGGCGCATGAGACGCAGGATGGAGCAGGCTAAGGAGGGAGCCCTTCATAGAGTGTCAGGTCAAATGTCGCATAGCCCACTCAGACAGACCCAGCAAGAGAATGTCAGAACGAGTGATGGAACTGTAAGGAATGAGTCTTATAATCCTGAAATGCCTATTTAAACTAAATAATCTCCTTTGTTAGGCAAGATGATAAAAGAAAAGAAGTTAAGCATACTCTCATAACAAAGGGACATTGCCCTCCTTTTATATTTCCACCCTGACACATTTTTCCAAGATGAGTCTACCATTTTGCTAGAAGAGTGCCAGCTTTGTTTCAAATGTCTGCAAGTGGGATTTGGAAAATTACTTTTTATGTGCTAATTGACTATTTCAAAAGTGTGTCCTCATTGACTCTAGAGTCTTAGATTGCAACACTTTATTGTCTGTAAAAGAAATAAAAAGTAGGCTTGTCAAAAGGGGGAGCAGCCATTAATGACAAGAATTTGTAAACAATTTCTTGTATTCAAATATACAAGATTCTCTTTGTGTCAGGGATGAATGACTAATTATTTGTTTTAGTATTTTCATATAGAAAGTAAAAATCAACAACTTAGTGATAGATGACTTGTTGTTTGGATAAATTTTATAAATTAAAGATATCAGTGTTAAGGATTTTGCCTTTACTGTAATGCTATCGGTTCTCTGTTATATGCTCTTTCGAGCTTTGTACTCTACAGAAAATATGGATCTCCATTACTTCTGGGTCTTCTTTTTAAGTTAAATGAGTAAAATAAGTTGCCAGCTCTGAGTTTTCTTATTGTTTTTGTTAAACCACTTCATTATCACTGTTTTCAAGAAATATTTTAAACCTACTCAACTTACAAAGCTAGATTATTCTTATGTTTTGTTGTTGTTTCAATTTTGTGATGTTTGTTATTTTACACATGCTAACTCATGTATTGTGTTACATCTCATATGTTTGTCTTGAAAGCAGACAATGTTGTAAAACAGTTTGTCAATCACTGAATAGGCTATGCTTGATAACAAAATACAAATGAATAAATACAAAATGAATAAATGGTTGCATGAATAAATCCAACAACTCATTACTCTCCTAAACGTTTCAGGAAGAAGGCGACTCTAGGCTTGCAGACTTCCGTCGCAGGTTGGAACAGCAGAGGCTCCTGACAGAAGCTAGAGTAGCAAGCAACGTTCCGCAGGAGCCTGTGATAGGTGCAACCACAACTGGAACAGATCCTATCCCACAATCCATTGCTACACAGACAGAAAGAGGGGTGCCATCTTGTGACCAGACTGGTAGCAGACGTCTTTCTTCTAATGGAGCATCATGTCTCTTACAGGAAAGAACTTTGACAAGTGACACCATGCAGGGAGAAGATGAAGAATTTTCAAATCAACGAATATATCCAGTAGCGAGCCCAAATAATCAGGATGTTAGAACCCAAAGTGGACATGACAGAGAAAGAGTACCCAATATTACCCCTCATTTGCATATGTCCTGTGATATTCTTCCCTGTGGTAAGACAGGTCCCCATGTGCATTCAGCGAGGGATGTGAAAGACAAAGTAAAAGTTGTTGGACATGGGAAATTGCACCATCACCAAACAGAAACAGACCATGAAAATGCCTATAGCGACGACCATTTCGAAAGAAACTCTATGGTTAGAAATAAGGCATCAGAAAATTTGCCTCACAGGCAGATAGTGTTGCCTGGTGAGGATCAAAGAGTGACTAGTTTACCAAAGCCATCTCACCATCAAGAAAAAAGACAAAAATATGGGCCTGAAACAAGAACAGATGAAGCAGAGTTTAGCTCTCCAAGATCAGAGGGACATCAGGTTGATGATGATATCAAAAGAGAAGACAGAATATATCAATATGATGCAGCAAGAAAGGGTTATAGAACACTATCATCAAATGATATTCCAGGGAGGGGAACGGTGAGGTCTGGTGGAGAAGAAAGTCAAATACTTGAACCTGAACTACAGACAGCTGCAGAAGATGCAAGAACAGCTCATCAGCCTCAACCATTACCTACTAGAACAATAACTCTGGAGGACTCACCGGAGGACTCGACTGCTGCCATCACTACACAGAGAATAGATGCAAGCCCTGTTGCTAGGCAACAACAAAGAACAGACGATGCAGATGATGGAGAAGGAGCAAAACGTCAGTTACATTTTAGCTCCTCCTCCTCGTCTATCAACAGTGCCATTGGACAAGTAAGTACAAGATGTTATGAGCCAGTTGTTTGTAATACAGGTAATAACAGGTGTGGTGATATGTACATTATGAAAATGACAGCATTGCATTTCATATTTTGCATCATATCATTGTGGCTGGGATCAGAGAAAGTCTTGCCAGAATATTGTTTTAACTGGGTCTAATTGAACAACTCTGAAGCAACCTGCAAAATATCCTGAAAAAACAAAATGAAACATCCATTACCCACCCTTGGACCCTATATTGTTTCGTACATGTAACTTTTGTCATAAAATAAGTAACTAACATTTGTGTTGTAAACAAATGGATTTGTTTGCTTTCTTTTTTCTTAGTTAGTTTTTTCTTGCATGGTGACATACATGTACATGTTCATGGAATGGGGGAGGGGGGCATATAAATACTGTACAGAAAGTAATACTTAGACAACTTAGATGCTTTTTGCTTTTCTATATGTGTTAAAAGTCGATGTTTGAATTGCACATGAACTCACTTCCTTATATCTAAATCAATATATAATTTTTTTCAATCATTACTTTAACAAAGAGTGCTGCAAGTGTCTATTACACTTTAAACAAGCTTTCATGAGATGTATGGGAGGACATTTGAATGGAGTATAAAAATAGCCTAGATACATTGCTTTTAAATTACCAAATGAAAGTTCCCCAAAGTGATTACTCATTCTCAGAATAAGAAAGACATGACATTATGTCTTTATAGATCCTTCTGTTTTTGTGTTAATGTGTATCAAATTTAGTTTTAGTTTCTAATCAAGGTATTATATTTTCACTTCCTCATTGTCTTTATGTACATGTATCTGCAGTGTCTTGTCCATGATATCATGTTAGAGAAATAAATTATCAAAGCCACTTCAATAGTAATGTTTGATTTATCTGAAGGCCAGTTCAGTTCTGTTAATTTTTTGCCGGGCAATGAAATAAATAACATGAAATAAATGATTTGAATGACAAATGTGAAAAATAAAATACTGCCAGGAATGATACATGGGCATTGTGCTTCTCTGTGTAAGACATTGCTCCTGCTTATTCCTCTTTTAGAATGATTGGAATACAATTAGAAATTGTAGAGCACAGGGATTTCTCACAATGTCAAATGTACAGTGCTCTTGTTATAAGGGCAATCTAGTTCAAACGAGTAGCATGAGCAATTACATCCAATTTGTTCTTCATAAGCATGACTGATTTGACAAAAATGGGGAACTGTTAACTCTGCATAACTCAAAGTCACACAAGTTCATTTAAACAAAAATCTATTTAATTGTAATAAACAAACCATACAAAACTTGTGTTATTTACTATTGCTAAGTCAAATTTTGAATTAACTAAAAATCAATTATTTTTTTCTTTTTGCAGTCCCAACAGATTCGACTTATAATGCTAAGTTAATAGTATATTGTGTCTTGCTTGATGAACTTTGAATAACACATACAGACCTTCTTATCACTCTTTCTTAAAGTACATGACCCTTACACCATGCATGTATCTCAGTAGTACTAACTAATTCTTTGTAGTTAATTTTGCTATGGTGTAATTGGATTGACACACATAATACATGTATATTTAATTATTCATTCATTTATTTCCAGTTTTAGATAACACAAATATATAGGTAAAATACACAGAAATAGAGACAACATGTTCTTGCACAAACAAGTTTTACATAACATTATCTAAACAACTGTGATGTAATAAATTAACAAACTAAATGAGGTATATGAACATGAGAAAAAAGAGATAGGCCTACTTTTAAAAGGCCACAAAGGCCTTGTCAAGTAAGTCCTCTTCAAAACCAAAATATTGTTGGTGTGGGTTAAATATATGTCATTGATTCAAATTCAATAATGTAGACAATTGTAAGGCAGGGGAATGTTACTGAGACGAAACAATTCGAGTCAATTTAACCATGACATTGTCCTGAAGTTCCCGTAGAGGGCAGGTTATCATGAGAGTGACGGATGAAGTAGAATAAGAGATTAGATTTCTCAAGTTCGTATTGATAAAACACTGCCTAGTTACATGAATTTGGCACATGTGGCTTTGTATTTGACATCGCTAACATTTTATTTACATGAAATAGTAAAAACAAAGTACTAAATCAGAATGTGGTAGAAACAGGGTCAAAGATTGAGATCCTTTATTCTTCTTTTTTTCAGCCGATCTCAAAAGTTTGCTATGACCAGATTATAGCATGGCTGTGTTTTCAAGAGCACTCATCTCGTGCACACACTTGTAATAAAAATAAGCAATTCAAGTACCACATCACGTCAGTATGTACATACTCATGAATAGGTTATCGATGCAATCAATCATTTGCTAGTTTTGAAAAGTTACAGAGTGTTCTTTACAATAAGATCTAGTTTCATTTAAACTGATGTATTTTTCTTTGCCTATCAGCATATTGTTTTGTTATACTCTGTCTCTGACTTTCTCCTCAGTGCCATGTAACCTTCGATTTCAAAACCTTGTTAACATGAAGGGTTTTGTTACCATGTCATTATAACAAGAATGAAATCAATTTCACCTTGTTTTAAACACTTCTCAATTTCTAAAACCTCTTGTCTGCCTCTTTTCTCTTTTTTTATTTCACTACATAGGTCATCTGTAACAGGATGTTTAGTTCCCCAGTAGGTCGAAGGTCACTACCTCCCAGTCAAAGGTCAACTCCCTCCAGCATTAGATCATCTGCATTGAGTGAAGATACTTTGCTGTTTACTCCACCAATAGGTGACAGGGTTCCCCCAAGAGAGAGAATTTCAAGAGGTATACATGTCAAATATATTGTTGTTGAGAGCAAAAAGGATGTTAACTCTGTGTTGAATGATACAAGTCTATAAAGTCCTTCTGGCTGTCAGCTTTTCCAATTTTTGTAAAACTCAATTTATATTGATATACAAATAGATATCTTTAGACAAGAAATATTAAGTGCAAATCAACTGAATCAAATGTATTATTTTGAAATGCCCTTGCTTGAGGTACACATACTTCAAATATTCCTTCTAAAAAACTCTTATAGACCAAATATATTTTTTATGATTTTAATATCAGTCTAGTCATTCGTTTTTAATACTAAAATGAACACAATCATGGAATATCTTTTAACCCATTTTGTATAGTTCATAGTACCCTAAATTGCTTGAACATCTAACAACACATATTTACTTGTAAATAAGTGCCGGATGTTACTGGTTGATAAGGAGGCTTGCATGATATATTAGCCCATTTATTACTGGGCTCAAGGATTATTGAAACAATGCTTGTAGTAAGATCCAACAACTCTTAATGAGTTTTCTTTCCCCTCATGTTCTGTTTGTCTGTGTATTTTATGTTCTCTCTATGATTTAAAGCTCCAGCACAAATTCAATGCATATAATATAAATGCACTTGAGAAAATCTCTAATATTAACAGCATTGAATGGACTTAGATGTTAGACAATATGTTGTTGATTTAATTTGTATGGATATGTAGTACACAATTTATGTCAGATTTGTATTATATATTTTAATTCATGTTCATGATATTTATCTTTTAAGTCTAGTGTTCTTTATCTCTCTATAGCATTTTGACAGTTTTTACATCTCATGCCTCCCCCTTCTCTTTATCTCATCCTCCATTCAATCATTCTTTCATCTTGTTCACAAAAGTCCTTATGTCCCCCTTGAAATTGTTTCTCTATTTCTTTAACATCATTCACAAATATTTCACACTTTTTTCTCACATATTATTCTCTCATATTTCTAGGTCTCACTCTTAAACTCTCAGTCCGTACATCAAGCATTCATAATATGACATGTATCCCTATTTCCTCATTATCCATCACACTCTTTACACATGCTTGTATCTAATCTTTCTCTTTTGAATTTATATACCCGTTTGCAAAATATTCAATTGGTTTTTCATTATATGGTGCTATCAAATTGCTCTCTTTTCATCCTATCCCACTTTCCCTCCAGCTTGCTTTTAATCTGTGGTGCTTCTTTTTAGTATTTTTTCCCATTGCATTCTTTTATTTTTTCCCTATTGCAATGGTTGTTCATTTTTTTCCTTTTTTGATTTGTTTACAACAAAATTTTCTTCAGATTGTTGTTTTACTTTTGTTTAATATTAAAGAGAAAAAAATAAAATAATTGCTTTTGTATTCTTTTGCCATGCCTTTAACCTTTGAAGAAATAATTGTTAATTTAATATCCTCCATTTCATATAACATTTCAGAGCCTGCTGATACCAGAACAATCGACTCTACGTCTGGAGCTAGCTCTGACAGCGAAGAGTTCAAGGATGATGAAATGCTTGAAGTCCTTCGAAAGCAGAGAGAAGAATGCATAAGGCAGCTTAATCATCTAGATAACCTGCTTCCTCACACAAGTAAAGATTAACCCTTTAAAGCTCATTGTATTATCTGTGCAGCTTTTATTAAAATGCATTGTAAGGACCAGTCGTAATATAGTGTAACTAGTAAAGAAACTCTTAAAACCTGATCATTTTTTTTTTGTGCAGCTTTTATTGAAATTCATGGAAAAGGAGTACATTTGCTACAGGTATGTCATGCAGTGCAAAGATAAAACGATTGTTTGAGAGAAATGGATTCATCAATGAATTTGAATAATATTTTGGGAATAGCCCTTTAACAAACGGAAAGACAGACAATCTATAACAAGCATAATAGTTACTGATCAATACAAAATGAGTGTCCACTAGAGTTTCATCCTTATTTGATGAAGTAAAGTTGAAGATACTCTATAGCACAATATTGATTATCTTTGTTGTCTGCAAGTATGCCACAATGAATTGATTAGTTTAGGATTCTATGTTCTCAGATACAACTGCACTTAATTGTATAAATAACCTTTAAGTCACCCAGGATTTACAATGCAAGAACCTTTTGCTACATAAATATTTTTGTTTTCCTCCAAAGTTGATTATTCTTGCAGTCTATATTACAAAAGCTGATCTTATACAGAGTGAAACGGTGCAATGGTGTGGTAATTATATGGATGTACTTACGTGAACTTATATGAGAATTATAATATCTGCCATTAAAGTAATATTCATTAACATGTATACGTTACAAAGCCCTCAAGTTCTGAAACTAATCTCACATTATCAAGCAATACTATTCTACCGTTATGCAGGAAAACATTTTTAGATTTAATTTGATTATACATATTAAAGCTACATGTCACATCTACAGATAATTTGTATACAAATGAATTGAAAGAGGCTATTGGTAAATTACAAGTTGACATGTGTCATTCAATGTTTTAAAATGTACAATTGTCCAACACATCACTGAAATATTGCATTGTTCAAACAACACACACTATACTTGCATGTATTATTTAACAGCGAATTGTAATTAAAGTGTTACTCTTAGAAATATAGTGTTTGTCATCTTTGTACAGTGTTGCTTACAATGTGATCCTTCAGAACGTAGGATTTACAGGCTACAGTAAGAGATTGAATCTAAGTAGGGAGCAAATAGATGTAATGAAATGTAAGCCATGCACATACAAGTTCTAATACAGCATAACATCAATACAAATTGCATACTGAACTTCTGCAGAACAGCAGGTTCTGATATCTAACTACAAATATTAAGTTCCTCAAATATTTACAGACAAAATCTGAACCTTTACATTTTAGTAACTTCAATTAATTTCAAAATTCATTTGTGATGATACAATACTAGTATCTCTCCATCTCTCCATCTATTCATATTTCTTTTTCTTTTTTGCAATGTCATAGCAAATCCTATATTATTATACAAATCTGCAGTTTAATGACACTACCTTCTTTTGATAAGTGCACCCGTTAGAATTAACCCCTAAGTAGTTTTGATAAGTTCAAAGAAATTAGATAATTTCTAAGTAATAGCATGTACATTAGGAAAGAGAAAACCTCTTAATCAACATTTACTCTTAATCTCATCACAGAAAAGTATGTATATAAACTCAAACATGCTGAAGAGGTTCAACAACTGCTGGCCACTATAAACAGTAGCTGTTTGAGAGGGTACAAGTATACTTTGACATTTCTCATGGATGGAGCAATTACTAAGGATTTATAAAGTCCCATTATTTCTTCTTCTTTTGTTGTTGTTGATACATTTATTTCGTAGTTGCTTTCAGATGAAACATTTGACAGATCTCTTTCGACAATTCTTGAAACATTTTTATTTAAACATCATTGTTATATACATGTTTATATACATCAAAACTTTATTTTGAGTAATCATTGTTGTATAAAGTATTAAATATAGTATATGCACAAACAGGAACTTTGTTAAATTCTATTACTTTTAATATTTGTGCAAGCCTTATATAGATTCAGGTGAAAGAAAAGTATGCACATACTCAAACATGCTATAGAGGTTCAACAACTGCTGGCCACTATAAAAAGTAGCTATTTGAAAGGGTACAAGTATACTTGAAATGTCTCATAGATTGAGCAATTATCCACTTTTTTAAACAGAATGTTTGATTTACAAGGCCCCATTTCTTTTCTTATTCTTTTTTCTTCTTTCTTCTTTGCTACATTTCTGTGGTATTTCTCCAACAATTCTTGAAACATTATACATATACAAACATTTATATCTATACTTTTTTGGAATTATCATTGTTACACAAAATAGTAAAGATAGTGTATGAACAAACAGGAATTTTGTTAAATTATATTACTGTTAATATCTTTGCAAGCCTTATATAGGTTCAGGTGAAAGAAAAGTATGTACATTGTATATACTCAAACATGCTGAAGAGGTTTAACAACCGCTGGCTACTATAACAGTAGCTATTTGAGAGGGTTCGAGTATACTTTCAAATGTCTCATGGATTGAGCAATTTGTATGAACAAACAGGAACTTTTTTCAATTCTTTTACTTTTAATATTTGTGCAAGCCTTATATAGATTCAGGTAATAAATGTAAATATTATGATATGTAAATCAAAACATTGTGAAAACTAAAAGGTTTTGAGTATTTTCTTTCGCCTTTGTTATTTTGCAAATTATTTACCTTTTCTTGGATGAAGACAAATATACAGCGTCTCATTTCATACAATTTTTCATATTAAGTGCTATCACAATTCTATAAAAGATTATCTCATAACCAATCAAATGCAATGATTTCAATAGCTTATATCAATTATTGCAACATGTTATTTCATTTAGGTTATAACAGTGGCCCATATCCTTCATTATCTAGACTCAATTCTATGACAGATTATCTCACAAACAATCAAATGCAATGATTTCAATAGCTCATATCAATTATTGCAACCTGTAATTTCACTTGGGTTATAACAGTGGCCTATATCCTTGATTATTTGGACTCAATTCTATAACAAATTATCTCACAACCGACCAAATGCAATGATTTCAATAGTTTTTATCAATTATTGCAACCTGTTACTTCATTTAGGTTTTTAAAAGAAGGCCCATATCCTAGACCATCCAGACTATAATGTGTTAACAAGGAGGAAAAATGCTTAAATACCATACATCTCAAACACATCATGCGTACCTGCCATCTGTTTAGCCCTTTCTTCGTCTTTTCGCATCT
Source organism: Strongylocentrotus droebachiensis (assembly GCA_035222895.1). Classification (NCBI taxonomy): domain Eukaryota; kingdom Metazoa; phylum Echinodermata; class Echinoidea; order Camarodonta; family Strongylocentrotidae; genus Strongylocentrotus; species Strongylocentrotus droebachiensis. Next base: position 65,460 of record JAVYIG010009962.1, read on the forward strand.
TGACCAAGTAGTTTCCGTACATGGGCTGTCCGTCCGGTGTAGTAGGTCCCATAGCACCTTGCATTCCTCCCTTGCGGCACTCCATACCCTCAGCATGGTAGGATGCATCGTCCGTCTGTATGGGCGGCGGCATTCTGGCCTGTTCTTGTTTCCTCTTCTTGACCAAGTAGTTCCCATACATAGGTTGTCCGTCGGGTGTTGTCGCCTTTGTGTCGGCATATTTCATCTCTCCCTTGCGACGTTGCGTGACGTCCGAGTTGAGAGAGGCGTAGACGGTAGGTTCCTCTGTCTGTATGGGCGGGGCATTAGGGGGGTGGGCGCGGTCATGGGAGACAGACATGTAGACCAATCCATCATCATCAACCTGCATTTAGTAAACAAAATTGGAAGAATAGTATTGATGTTTTGTAGGGGACTGATATTGAGATCAGTCTGTCAAATGTGGTTGAGTTTGAGATTTACGTAGGTTTTACCATTTCTAACATTGAGCTGAATAGCAAATGATTAAGAATGGAAATCAAAAATTTAATTAAAGTGGCAAAGAGTAAAATACAAGTTTGAAATCTTTCTGTAGCACTTGAAGAGAATAGACAGATGTTGAGGTAAATCTGTTCATTGACTGGTTTTTCAATTTTGTGGATAAAGTGAACGCTGTGTGAGGAACTGCATACAATCTTGATGTTAGTGAACACAAATAGAGGGTTTCAAAGTACTCTCAGAATTTATCTGTGAACTTCTTAGAAGTACAAATATAGGTTGTTTCTACTTGGCAGAGCTCAGCACTACCCAACATGCATGTATTTTCTTAAAGAAAGTTATGAACATTACAAAGAAGCAATGCTATTTGGATCTATCTTAATTACTGAATTAAAATATATGTATATATATATATAAATCATTGATTCAAAAGCATGAACATACCGTTCTGCCTTCTTGAGCGTTGTCTCCATCATCTGTTGGGAGTGCACATTATGAAATAAAATATAAAGAGAAAGTCATGTAATTTGGGTAAGTTTAAAACGAAAATACATATTATGGCAATGTTACTTTTTTTTTAAAGGTTAGAGTATGATATGAATATTTGAATTCCTATCCATATTGTAAATTGGTTATATTATCTTTGTAAATTAATAACAGATCAATAAACTAATATTTATTCAAGTTTGTAATTGGTAATATATTATGAATTTACCTCAAATACAATATGAAGAATAAAATGATTAAAATTTGTGAAGAAAATATTTTGTTTACCTATTTGTCTTTTCATGTAAATAAATGGAAATTAAATTCAAATGATATCCTACATGTTCAAATGATATCCTGAGCTCCCCTTCATCTTTTGCTTATCCTGACATCTTATATTCTTTTCTACTGTATGGACCTATAATATTTGGAATTTTCTTTCCGCACACGTTTTCTATACACTTTAATTCCTGTCTCATTATTAAACATTTTATATTTAATTATTAGAGCTAAAGTGAATACAAGCACAATGTACGAGAGATAAAGAGAGAGAAAGGGGAGATTATATAGATTAACAGAGATGGTGAGAGAAAGTGAAAGCATATACATGTATAACAAGCTGGATGACTTATTTTATGAGCAGCAGGAAAATAAAAAAACAGAAGCAAAACTGAAGACGAATACTCTCAGGAAGAGAAAAAGAAAGAAAGAAAGAAACTCTTAAAGGAATACCTGGGGGAGAAGAAAGCAAGATAACGATTTATGTATATAGAAATCAAGAGGAAAATAAAATCAGTAAGGGAATGAATGTTGTCTAAGTGCTGTAGAGGTGGTGGGGATAGAGAGAGAGTGAGAGAGTAAGAGAGAAGTCAAACGAAAGAGAAAAAATAATAAAAATAAACAAGAAACAAAAATAATAACAACCAAAACAAAAATCCAGAGGTAGTGAAATGAAAAGAAAACGTAACAAGAATGTTGAAGATTGAAGCCTAGAGAAGATACTTGAAAAATCAAGTGGGGAATATATCTGGTACGTGTATTTTCTTATTGCAGGGGGACAGCTGCTTTACGACATACCCTTCTTTCGTTTCACACAGCATAACACTCCATAGAAGTACATCAAACCCAGTGATATCAGCAGGATGAAGCTAGCAGAGGCAATCACTCCAATTGCGATTATCATGTAAGGAAGGTTACTTTCAGTTGGTGGCTCCTTTTCAACTGGTGGCGGGTCTAGGACAAACAATACCATGCGACTAGAATGTTGTGGGTTTGGGTTTTCTAAACAATGTTTGGTTTACTGTTTTATTTAAAATATCCATGGTTTATGTATAAAAGCATATGTAAATCCACACAAACGTGGATCCACACACACACACACATATGTGAATCCAATTCACAACTACTAACGCACATCCATTCACGCACACCCACTTGCACAGATTCATCCAAGCACACAAACACACATACACATGTGTGAATCAAATCTACACCCACACACACACAGACCCAATTGCACAAATTAATCCACACATACACAAGTTGACACACATGTGAAACTCTCAAACAAAAAGGTGTATATATGTTCCCCCACATCACGCCCATACGAACTGCCATTTTAACATAAACTCTTTCTGTCCCATGCTCATTTCTAGTTCATTTTGATTACATACATAATATCGGTTTCATGTTTCAATGTACACTTGAGTAGCTTATAAATTAAGGAAGCATGTTATGATGATTATTTTATCGAATCAGGGGACTTACGGCCCTTTTCTTGCCACATTTTGGAACCAGCTAATCATTTCTTGATTGCTTGGGAGGGAATATAATTGTGCTATTCTTTTGACTTATATAAAATGAAAAATGAAATACATGTAAACTCTATTCACTGGACTGAAGAAAGACGACTTGAGCAGAAAATGTTTAGTGGATCCTAAGTGGACCCTAACAAAAACAACATTCGTGCTGATAAAACAAATACATTAATACAAATTTCCTCTCACAACCAGCCAAACAAAGAAAAGGGATTTCTTGATAACAAAAATGTTGTCCTTACCAGGGTTATCGGGTTGCAATGCTGTTTAAAGCCGAAACAAGAAAGCATGAAGAAGAAAACAGAAACAAAGCTATCATTTAATCGCGTTTGATAAGTGGTTTTAATCTTACAGGGTTGTGGTTTGTAATGTTTCATTTTCAAATGAAAGAAATGGTTATAAATAACTCTGACAAGTTTCTTTCATCAATTGAAAATGTGTCTATATTTTATGGATTAGTAATTGTATAAAGTATAGTATAGTATACAAATGAGCTGGATGTGGGTTAAAACTACACTGGTGCAACACTGTAATATGCTTTATCTTGTATGCATTTTTGTTTGTCCGACCGTTACCATTAGAAACAGCATAACAAATAAAATGACCTAGAACTAAATCTGTAGGCCTTTAAATGATAACAACAGTTATGAGAGAATACAATTATACAATAATTTTACTTTCTTTGGTTAAAGTTTGATACATTATCTGTAGTTGAGCTCTAAGAATAGTTACTAATATATAATATATATATATATATATATATCTTTTGTTGTGTTATTTTTGTTTACAGTCTCGAGTAAGATGTAATGTTTAGTTGACAGAAAAACGATATTCTCATTCAGAGGTTGAGGTAGTGGGGTCTTACTAAAGACTGGACTTTAGATAAAGAGAGATTTTGGGAAATTCTATGCACTTTCTACTGTAAATGATAAATCTAGAACGCAGAAAAGCGAGATAAAAAAGTGGCTATCATATTGATCATCTTGTTCGGAGTTTTAGGAAAGAGAACAAACCAGATAAGCATTAATAAAGTAAAGGTACCTCAAGAAGCAGAATTTTAGTAACAAGGAATGTCAACATTTTTTCGTGGATTATTACATTTTGAGCATTGGGAACCCACGAATACTTGAAAGTACTGTATATGGAAGCTCGTGCACTCATAACGGCAAAGTACAAAATGCGTTCAGTAACGAGAAATGTAAACTTTTGTGGATGATTAAAGTTCAAACGTCAATTTTTAATAGAAATTCTTGTTATTTAGAAACTTACCCGTTGTCGAAGCTACTGTTTCAGCTGAGCTACTATTCCCCGCGCTGTTCACTGCCCATAGAGTCATCCGGTATGATGTTAATGGTTCGAGTCCCGTCACAGTGAAGGATGTCTCTGTCAAGTTTGTGACAACAGTACACCCCTCTTTCTCCACCTGCGTCCCATTTGGACAGTATTCCAGGGTGAAAGTTCGTTGCAACCCGCCATCGAATCCTGGCTGCCAGGCAACGATCAGAGTTGAAGATGTCGTCTGGTTTTTGTCGACGGAGAATCCAGAAGGTTGATCTGGGATGACTGTATGTAGACATAGAAAAGGGTATTTTAAATGGTTGAAATGGGAATCTATGGTTAAAAAAATTGTCTTGTAATTTAATAATTTTGCAAGGATTCGCCATCAAATCCTGGTTGCCAGGCAACGAAGAGAGTTGAAGATGTCGTCTGGTTTTGGTCGACGAAGAACCGAGAAGGTGGATCTGGGATGATTGTAGACATAGAAAATGGGATTTTAAATGGTTGAAATGGGAATCTATGGTTTTAAAGGTTGTCTTGTATTTAATAATTTCGCAAGGATTCGCCATCAAATCCTGGTTGCCAGGCAACGAAGAGAGTTGAAGATGTCGTCTGGTTTTGGTCGACGAAGAACCGAGAAGGTGGATCTGGGATAATTGTATGTAGACATAGAAAATGGGATTTTAAATGGTTGAAAAGGGAATCTATGGTTTTAAAGATTGTCTTGTATTTTAATAATTTCGCAAGGATTCGCCATCAAATCCTGGTTGCCAGGCAACGAAGAGAGTTGAAGATGTCGTCTGGTTTTGGTCGACGAAGATCCAAGAAGGTGGATCTGGGATGATTGTATTTAGACATAGAAAAGGGGATTTTAAATGGTTGAAAAGGGAATCTATGGTTTTAAAGATTGTCTTGTATTTTAATAATTTCGCAAGGATTCGCCATCAAATCATGGTTGCCAGGCAACGAAGAGAGTTGAAGATGTCGTCTGGTTTTGGTCGACGAAGAACCGAGAAGGTGGATCTGGGATGATTGTATGTAGACATAGAAAATGGGATTTTAAATGGTTGAAAAGGGAATCTATGGTTTTAAAGATTGCCTTGTATTTTAATCATTGCGCCATCGAATCCTGGTTGCCAGGCAACGAAGAGAGTTGAAAGTGTCGTCTGGTTTTGGTCAACGAAGAACCGAGAAGTTTGATTTGGGATGACTGTAGGAAAAGGGATGTTTAAATGGTTAAAAAGGGAAGCTATGGTTTCCAATATTGTGATATATGTGATCATTTCTGTTCCAAAAAAATCACACCTATGTGCTGCGATTCTAACCATGAATAGATGCAAAAATTCGTTTTATATACTCACCGGTATAGTTCAAAGTCGCAGTGGCGTTACCGAGATCTGTACTAGCCAGGCATTCATATTTCCCAGAATGGCTCGGCTGAACTGCATAAATGACTAGTCTACTTGTAGAGATGGTTTTAATCTGGACCCTGCCAGAGAGAATACGATGCCTAGAGGTGTTTGTAAGGATCGTCCTGTTGTGGTACCATAAGAAGGTAATGGCTGGTGGATTGGCATCGGATGAACATATGAACTCGATACTGATGAATCGCTTCTCGTTTTCAAGGCGTTGAACAGAAATGTTGAGAATGATAGGAGAGTCTGCCTTATCAAGAGAGAAAGAGAGAGAGAGAGAGAGATGGGGACGATGTTATTGGCGATAAAATATATATCAAAATTATCTACGCATTAATTGCAGTGGTACAACATTTAGCGATCCAGGTTGTCAAATAAATATGAACACAATTTATTATAACGATAACGGAAGTCATGAAGTGTTTGCACATAAGTCTAATCATCAAGGATTTGTATTAATCACTGGAAATTCATTTTTTATTATCAAAGTGTTGTACGATAACTTGTTGTTCTTTCTACGAGATAATTCATAAAAGCAAGTGTAGTATTACCATTCTGTGGATTATTATATGTCTTACACTTTGGGTGAACTTACAGATGATGTTAAGGAGCGATCTAAAAAGAGGTTTTGAAATGTTGAGCGGACAACCTGAACTTAATTTTCGAGGGATAAGCGTGTATCAATCATTTCAAATGCATCCTTTTTTTAATCAAACGCTTATTAACCAAACAAAATTATATTTAAAAGGTGATTACAAATTTAGATGTGATATTGTTTTTTTCTTGAGGGATCTCAATTTCTTACAATGTTGTTAACTTACAAAGGATGTTAAGAACCTTGGTATCATTCTTGGAGATAATAGAGGGCGCTGTCGGTTGGAATACTTGACAGATAAGCCGTTTTCCATGATCATAACGTGATGGTGTGAACACAAGAGTACTAATAGCGTTTACACGGCCATTTGGATTTATCGTCGCTTGAAGAGAAGAATCGTGCGTGAGGTTAGTTGATTGCATGTACCAGTGGATGAGAGGAGCTGGATATCCGTTGTTGGATCTGCAGTTCACATCGGCGTCTTCACCATCTCTCAGATCATTGATACCATCAATTTCCGGAGTATCGGGTGGTCCTACATGTACATGCACGCGCATGTATCCCATTGGTTAGACAATCAGAAAACACATATAAATGGACATTCAGAAAATATATATTACAAAAAGTGACTTAATATGTTAAAAGTTATTAAACTAGGCGGTGGTATAATGCAACTTCTCGGAAAGAATGCTTCAGTATGGGAATCGAAGAAAAAACAGTGTCATTGGGTATTAGCTTCATTTCAGGTTGGCCTACATTACGATTTATTATCATATCATATTATTCATATCACATCATATCACATCAAAGTACAAGGCATGAATGCTCGTACATACCAGGCAAGAGCACATCCAGTTTGACTGTATTCGATGTAATGCCGTCCACAGTGCATTGATAATCCCCATTGTCACTCACTCCCCATTTGCTGATAGTCAGATTAGCAGAAGTATTGTCCGTCATCCATGTGATCTTGTTTGCATCATTTGAATCAGTACTAACAACTTTATCGCAACCTCCATTTTGGAAACATATTTTGCGTGCCAAAATGGTTAAATTGTCTTTGGCGATAAATATATCTGCATTGATATTCGAAGGCTTAAAACCGCAGATAAGATGAACATCTTCACCGATTGCCGGGATCTCAACATCAGCCGAAATCTGTACAGTTAATATGGCATGACAGGCTGCAAGATAAACGAAGAAACTAAAGTAAAAATTCTTAAAGGCCCGGTCACACAGAGGGGACGCATGGGGAACGCACGGCCAGCGCATTGGAAATTGGAAATTTTGGCCAGTGCGTTGTCGTGCACCCAACTTTTGTCGTAGCTACAGCGAGCTGACACCAAATGCATAGCGTGTTGATAGCGCGCTGAGCGCATACAGAACGTACACAGAGCGCACATGATAACAACTTCCACGAATGCACAGCGTGTTTGCTAGCGCGCTGGACGAATGGTCCACGCATGCACCGCGTTCTACGACGCACGGCAGCGCATTGGAAATCGGAAAAGGCCGTGTGCCTAACTTTTGTCATAATTTTGGAAAAGCTAGCGAGCTGACACAAATGCACAGCGTGTAGCTAGCGCGCTGTGCGTATACAGGGCGTGTGCTCCGCGTTTGTATGGCGCTGGTCTAGCGCGCTCCACGCATGCCTGGCGTACC